>CM047808.1:35021140-35260829 GCA_026214975.1 Gentiana macrophylla
AAGGCTTATCGGCTATGCTAAGTCTTGTCGAACCAACTTTGTAACATACATCACACGTGGTGGAGAGTCGATCAAGCCGTAGCTCGGTTGAACTCGCCCAACCATAGTTAGACCATTTCCGAACCCGTGTACAATGATTTTCCGATTTCTAAATTATCAACCAAAGCGCAATCTCGTTTCAGTTTAAGGTGGGTTCACCGAGAAGCCATTACCGAAAACTCAACGATTTATCTAAGTGGGATTCACAGAGAATCCATCACTAAAATGTAACGATTGACAAAACCGGTTCCTCGGTTTTAATAATTAGTTACTTATTTTAATTAACTACCACATATTAATTAAAAAGCTTTTAACTAATTATACGAGTTATACAAGCCTAATTTATTCGAAATAAACTAGCTACATGTATGCATTGGAGTGGATTCATGATATGATGCATGTCATGGCAATTTTCCGGTTATATCATACAATTTTAGATCATACACTAAAAAAATAACGAAAAAGTAAACACGAGATGGACCGTTGGTACCCACGACTAACCTATTTTCTTAGGAAAGTAAAAACTTAATCTAATCTTGAGTCTTGACCTCGAACCAACGCATCACGAACCACGAACACCGAGAGGAGAAAGGCTTTTAATTAAATAAAACCAATTTATTATAATTAAAACCCTTTTATAATAAAAAAGCATTTCCTTTTTTTCATTATTTTAATTTGTTTTAAATTATTTCCAAAAACAATATATTTTTTTGCTGCCAAACGCAGATTTTTATTAAAAAAAAACAGGTTTATAAAAAAAATATACACAGCCACCAAAATTAAACCCTAGCCGAGGGATAAAAGAAAACAGACTTATAGCGGCGCTTTTCAGCGTCGCAGAAAGTCCTATAGCGCTAGCTTTCTAATTTAAAAACAGGTTTTAACCGTTTTCCTCGTTCATACCTTGGTTTCGCCTTGATCTTCAACTTCTCTTCAAGATCTTTATCTTTTCGAGCCGAATATAAAAAATTACAATAAAATTGCATCTTTTCATATGAATTTTCGATTACATGAAAATAAATACAAATCTTACGCTCAATTGATACTAATCAAAAGAGCTACAAAATAGATCTACGGGTAAACAATACCAACCCCAATCCATCTCTTGAACCACAACAATCACAAAGGCATACATACATGATATTTTCGATTCATAAAAAAATAATAATAAAGCAATCTACACATGCTATTCCACTCCTTAGATCTAAAATTATATACTTTGATTGATAGATCAAAGGCTTGGATACCACTTGTAGGATGTGATATCGTCGGATGGATCAAGATCCACCCAATTACGCAGTGGAAAGTACAAGATCTAGATCTAGTCAACCAAAGCACATAAAATAATAGATCTAACCCTACGAGGGGGTTTAGAGTACTTACATGTTTATTGTGAATAAACACCAAGAACAATCCGAGATCCAAGATCCAAGAATTGAGAAACCACCGTCTTCCGACGTGTATCTCCAAACAACACCAAGTGGATGGTGATTCAAGCTGCTTGACCTCCTCGATATGCTACCGGAATAATCCCGAGGATTATCCCAACTCGAAACCCTAGTGCTGAAGCCAAAAATTCTAAGCTTCCAACACTCCCAATAATTCGAAAATCACTTATGTATGTCGAAATATATGTGTGTGTTTAGGCTTGGGAGAACTCTCTTTACATAGGAGAGTAATCCTTGTCCTCCAAGGATTTAATAATGAAAAGATAATTATGAAATTAATCTAATTTAAATATTAGATAAATATAATATATATCCCAAACAAATTAGGATAAATAAATATATTATCCAATATTCCATGATTTATCATTTAAGAAATAAATAATTAAATCATATATTAAATAATTATCCAAGAAAACTAATTTCTCTCTAATTAAATAATAATCCAAAAATACGGCCAATACCCTAATATATTAGGTCATCCACGCATTTCAAACACTTGGGCCGAGTCCACGAAATTTTTTTTTCCATGTATTTAATTATCTAGTCCAACAAAACAATTAATCCACATATCAATTAAATAGTCCAATCCAACTATTTAATATTATAATTGAGGTGAAGCGACGAGAAAACATATGCTATGTTAGGAGCCACGTCGGGGACCATGGACCCGTATTCGAGCTTCTGAATAAATTAAATAATTTTATCCGTCGGACCGAACAATAATATTCAATCTATTAATTCCGGGATTACACCACCATAAACCCGAATCGAACTCGTCGAATATAGATAACTTACACTCAACCATGAGTTGATAAGCGTCCACTGATATAATCATTACATACGGATAAATCCTCCATAGATCATTTCGTTTTCGATTCGGGATATCTCCGTAAACCCTTCTTGAAACCTCTTATCCTTATTTACCATTAACCCCTAAAGATGATCAATTAGTTCATAACTAATATAATATGAACTCACGGGGATCGATCGCTTTCTGGATTAAAAAATAAGGAAGCTATTCATCTACTTCCTCGAGGAATGAATGGATTCCATATCTCGTGATAGCACGGACTACTCACTCATTCCGAGAATAGAGCCAACGAAAGTGTTGGACCACATACTATTAAGTGATCCTTTCTAACACATCAAACCTACCATAGTCTAGCGGTTATGCATGATCACCTCGGGATTGAGATTAATCCATATATGATCATCTTGTGATTCGATAAGACTTCGATTCACGGAATTATATCGAGAACTCAAATCAAATCGGTCAAAATTTCTATATGATTATCATCATATATAAATGCCCCACTAGGTACCCTATTACCGATCCGGATAAGACTGTCACACCGTAAAGTGTTAGGGCGCATTATTAGCATATTAATCATGAGACCCATACTCAGATTAATCAACGCTACGGACTAAGTTAATTTTAAGTACATCTCACTAACTCAATCCTCTTGTGTATAGCCATACACTGAGTTATGCGATTACGTAAACGAGGTACTTAGGTTTTTCAGTAGTGTCTTAATTATAAGCATATGTACATGCATATAATAAGATGAATTATTAATTCTTTCCTAAAACAATTAGATAATTATCTTCCGGGCACTACACCTAACAGTGGTATCAGAGCCAGGTTAAATTTTACGATATCGAGCATAATTAATTTAAGAGTGGAATTGAATATTAGGTTGCATCTTTTATTTTATTGAGCGATTGAATGTTGTGGTTGTTGTGAGATGGATTGGGGTTGAGTCTTGTTTCTGCTTATTATGCGCTTGTATAATTAGTATTATACTGAGTATAAGATATATGTAATTTATTTTGCAATTTATATAACTTATTTTTGCAATTTAAATTTCATAGTAGTAGTATTTTTCTCGGATCAGTCGGCCAAAAGAAAAGGGGCGCTGCAAATCTTCAATGCAAAAATCTTCAATGGAACTTCCAGGCACTGAACGAGAATAAGCAAAAAAAATAAAAAGAAAAAAAAAAGGAAAAGGCGGCTGCTGTACATGTGAAGAAAAAAAGGGAAAGGCATCAAATTTCTTTTTCAATTACACAAGATCAAGATGGGATCAAGATGGGCCAATGGTTGTGGCTGTTGGATTTAATTTAATTTTTGTTTTTTTTTTCTTTTCCTAATTTAAATAGGTTAGATACTGGGGATACCAACGATTAAATCTCCGATTGGTTTATTTTTACGCATTTATTTTCATGATCGATAATTTTTGTGAAATAACCATGCCACGTAGCGTCATCATATTCATGAATTAAACTCAAAGCGTATGCATACGTAGATAATTAATCGTGATATTAATTAGGCATGTATGAGGCGTAATTAATTTAGGTAATTAATTAAATTAATTAAAACGAATGGAATTTCATCGGGATATGAAATTAACATTATAAAATAAAATTTACTCGGTAAATTTAATTTTTGAATCTAAAATTCATTCGTGATTTTAATTATGTAGTGACTACGTAAAAGAATTTTAATAATTGAAAAATTGTAAAATCCGGAAAAGTTGGACACCGAACGAGCAAAAGTGCGAAAATTGGTTCGGGCGGTCAACATGGCTTCGCTCGACTCGACTTGTCCGTCCAAGTGCGGGTTAGCTAACGAAGTCCGCCGGTCAAGCTATCCGGCGAAGAGGCTCAATAGGGCAACCTTAGCCCGATTTTCAACCCAAAGACCCACACATGTCGCGACGGGTCCGGCAAGGTCAAGCTATCCGGCAAGTTTCGGCTCAATATGGCGGCCTTGCTTTGATTCGTCCCCGGCAAATGTATATGAACCAACGAAAAGGACGGGTCGGCTTAGCCAACCCGACACCGTCGGTGAACTTGTTAAAGCTCACCCAGGGTTTAATACCGATAAGTTGGTGATTGCCTTTCAAGATTTATTGTTTTTCAATTATTGAGATAAAATTCTACGATCCTAAAATTTTATCATGACTAATTAGGACTTTAAAATTCTTTTGTGAATTTTAGTTGTGTAGTGTCTACACAAGGAATTTCAAAATATTCGAAAATTGGAAAATAATGAATATAGTGTCACTAGTTAGGCGGTATTTGGGCCCGATAAACTAGTGGAGATTTAAATTTTATGATTTATTGTTTTTTGAATTATTAGAAAATTCTTAAAGTCCTAAATTATTGGGATTATTGTGTAAGCGTCTACACGAGAATTTTAATAAATCCATAAAATTGGAAAATCGTGAATAAGTGACACTAGTTAGACGGTATTTGGAACCGATGAACTAGTGGGAGGATTAATTTAAATATTCACGATTTATTGTTTTTCGGATGATTAAATAAATTCTGAAAATCCTAATGAGACTACATAATTTTCAAAATAACGAGTGGGAGCAGGAAGGTGACAACCGACCCCACGGCATCTACTGTTGACACAAGCACGTGAGAGAAGGGTGGCGCCTCGAGCGCTTTGATTACGGCTCATGCGGATGGCCTTCACCTATCAAAATTCAAGGCTTGGTCTCCGAAAGGATAGGATTTTGGGTACTCGTCGAGTCACCGACCGACCTGCGCGGCATACTCGGGCCGTGCTTTGAGGTCTCAAACAAGAGTCACACTCACAAGGATATTTTAGGAAATATCTTGACTGAAAAAGGAAGGTAATCAACAATTAAATGGAGATGTTTGATTCTTAATTGTTTAATTGTTAAGAGAGATTGTCTCAATTTAATCGTTATTGTGCTGATACCGACCCTGCGGCGGCAGTATGATGTGAGGATAAATCCTTGGAGTGGTAGGATAAACTGCATGCATTACATCACGTTTATTATTCCTAAAATTATTATATGATGTGGTGTATGATTTGATTTATATTTCTATCAAAATTTATTTTTGCAATTACATATCATCTCAAGGTATTCAAACTGCTAAATACGATAATTGACTAGTAACGACTTCGTAAAAGTGGAAAAGTAACAAGAACGTTGAACTCAATAATCGAGAATGCAAATTAATTCTTCGGAAGAGGATGTTCCTCTTGAGCCTACAAACTTAGGTGACATTGATGTCACTGCTGTCACTTGTGCTGAACGAGAGACAAAACAGAATTAGTTCAAAGATGACGAAATGGCCGTGAACTAGCAGTTCATTTGAGTAGACACTACTCGTAAACTGTGGGATGTCTAAGTCTTGTCGAACCACTGTAACATACATCACACGTGGTGGAGAGTCGATCAAGCCGTAGCTCGGTTGAACTCGCCCAACCATGGTTAGACCATTTCCGAACCCGTGTACAATGATTTTCCGATTTCTAAATTATCAACCAAAGCGCAATCTCGTTTCTGTTTAAGGTGGGTTCATGTTAAGGCCATATTTATATGATTATTAAGGGTATATTTCATTATTATTTTCCCCACATTTGCACAATTTACATGAGAATTAAGGTTTTAAGTGTAATTATTTAATAAAGATGATTTTAAGAGGGTTGTATGCAAAATTGATGATTTTAAGTGTTGATTTAATGGAATTATTATTATTTGGATTTTATTACATTTTTGCATTGTTTATTTATCATGTAGGTGTTGATTTTCAATGCATATAAAGAGGATAAATGAAGCTCAAGTCGAATCATAAGAGATAGAGTTGGAATTGGCTTGAAGAAATTGGATAAAGATGATGAAATCCGACCTCAAAGATCTTGGACGAAGCGTTAAATGGCGTCCATGCCGACGGGCGTTTGATAAACGGACGGGCGTCGGAATTGTATTTTACATTCGAGAGTTCAGACGGAGGATGAGCGAAGCGTTTTCAGCGTCCAGGCATTACGGGCGGGCGTCCACAAGACTGCATTTGGCGTCCGTTGCCGACTTAACCCTAACCGACTCAAATTCCTATAAATAAAGCGGCAGCCCCAACCCTAATTCATATACCAAATAATTGAGATCGCAAATTCACCAAAAAGTGCGGCGAAGAACCCTAATTTCACAGAGATGCAAATCTCCCAACCAACAATCATATCCAACATGATTGTTGGCTAGAAACCTGCGCTGAGTGAGTCGACGGAGGAAGCCCATCATCAACACAACCAACTAGAGTTCGATGCTTTATGATTAGTGAGTTTAATTTATAGTTTTTCATCACTTTGGATGTTTGTTTTGTATTGATCACGTTTTGTTGGAATTAACGATTTGATGAAACGATTTATCTATATCTATATGCTTGGATCTATGTATGAAAATATATTGGTTTAAGTTTTATTTCGTTCAAGTGATGCAATTATTCGTGTTTTAAGAGATTATGCATGATTAGTTGAGTGAGAGTTTGGAAACAACCTCGTGATTTCGTGTTGATTGTATGTTTAGTTTATTTGAAAAGATAAACGAAACCCTAGAATTTGATTGAAGATATTTAATTGGATTCGTGAATAAATCACCACTAAAAACTACATCTTAGATCACCATCTAGTTGGGGGTTGTTGGTTGATGGGTGGATTCGTTGCCTCGCTGTGTTTTCCTTTATTGTTTATTAATCGAATCGTTTAGATAAAGTTTAATTAGTTTAAGTTCTAGTTGATAAACCCTAGTTTCCTGCTGTTTTTCTGCAATTTTCTGCTCCAGTTCGTATTTAGACGTTCGTCCGCAATAGCGAACGCCCGTCCAGTAGATTTAGTTTCTAGACGCTCGTTCACTTTAGTGAACGCTCGTCCGTTTTTCTGTTTTCTTATTTTTCAGCTTGTTTTATCTCTGTTTTCTGTTTTTAATTCTTAGGTTTAGGTTTTAGTTAGTTTCAACTTTCGTTTAGATAGATAATCGTGACATAATCGTTAGAATAATTGTTATCTGAATCCGATAAACATTCCACTCCCTTAGGACGACCCGTAAACACCTATACTACGATCCTTATACTTGGGGTGTTTCGGTTTATAAATTTAAAACACGCGTTTTTACCGAACAAGTTTTTGGCGCCGTTGCGAGGAGTCGGTAACGGTTGTCGGATTCTTCTAGGTGCAATTTTTATTTCGGTACTATTTTTTAGGTAATAATCTAATTGCTCGTTTTAATTTTATTTTTATTTTATTTCACTTTATCATAGTTTAGATTTTCGATTTTATAAATTTGATTTTAATTATTTTAGTTTTTATTTATTTATTTTATGTTATTGGTCGCATTAGATTTTTATTAGTTTAGAAGCCTTAGATTTAGCTTAGATTTGCCTTAGATTTTAGATCGTATAAATATATTGCCTTAATTATTACTATTTTAGGTTTTATTTTCTTTCCTGCTATTCTTTTACAGATCTGCTTCGTTTTCGATTTTTAAACGGGCGTCCATCCTTTCGAGACGCCGTGCATTCTAAAATCTTCTTTTATCGTTTAAGCCGATCAGACGGCGTCTGAACTACCAAACGCTCGTCCACCTCTAAACACCCGTTTCTCCCCATCACTTCTTACGAGCGCCGATTCGATGATCTGAAACGGCGTCCACTCCCGAAATTTCCTCGAACGCGTTCACTTATCTTGAACGCCGATTCACTCTCTTCAATTGACACTTCTTTTTCTTTTCTCCTCTAAACCATCTAATCTTTTAAAACCTATTCTAATCAACCCCAAAGGTTGATTTCTTTCTTTCCTTTCTTCCTGGTTTATGCAAGCGAGAAGTAAGAAGGACCTCTCATCTTTGATCCTGAGCCCGAACGATCTATCCTTAGAAGAAGGCTTCTCCACGATTTGGATAAAATGGCGGATCAAGATCCACCAATGCCAAATCCGATCCCCAAGCTCGATTAAATTTACTCCTTCAACAAATGCAAGCTCTGCGGCAACAACGAATCGACAAGGCGGCATAAATCAACAACTTCAACAATTCCGCCAAAACCGACAATCAAGCGAACCAGGACCCCTACACTCCATATCTAAACCAAGATTTTCTCGAGGACATAGACCTGTCGTCCTCCCGACATGGGAGGAGCGAACTTTGATCTAAAGAGCGGAGTAGTTGCTCTGGTTCGAATAGCTCTTTCCATGGTGCTTGCTGCTCGGGAAGATCCACACGACTTCTTGTCCACATTCGTTACAAATCGTGAAGCGGCCATTATCCTGGTGTTGATTACGAGATCGTAAAGTTGAAGCTATTTCCTTTTGCTTTGAAAGGTGAAGCAAGCGAGATGGTTTAAATCGTTAGCACATCATTCTCTCCATACATGGAATGATGTCAAAAGAGCCTTCGCTCTTAAGTGGGTTTCACCGAGCAAGATTATGGAAATGAAACGGAAATAGCTACGTTTGAGCGGTTGGAGGATGAGGCTGTTGGCAAGGCTTGGGAGAGATTAAATCTGTTGATGAGGAAGTGCCCCAATCACGGATATGACAGACATGAGTTGTTGGAACTGCATTTCTGAGAGGTGTCTCTCAACCTAATAGAGACTATCTTGACTCCACGGCTCATGGATCCTTCTTAGGGGAGGTGATGAGGCCGCCTTCAGAGTGGTGAGACAATAGCCAAGAACAATATGTGGTCGACTCCTAAGAAGACCAATATTGTTAAGAAAGAAAATCTATGAGCAATCACGATACACAACCGTTAGTTGCTCGATGGAATTGATAAGCAAGCGGTTGGCCAATCTTGAGATGCACCCTTCCGATTCAAATTATCTTGAAACACAGTAGGAACCGAGATGACGGAAGAAGTAAACCTAATGGATAATCAAAACCAACCTTCCGAAACTTCAACCGGCAGGCACTTAACTATTCGAGATTTCAAAGACAAAACTTCAATCAAGCCAAGTTACCACCTGACCTTCAAATTCGAATTCTTTCAACTCAAACTATCAAAGGACGACTCCTAACTCTCAAAGGCCTCAAGGTGGTCGGAATCAAACTCGTAACAACAATCATACCACCTCATGTGTCCCTCAACACAAATTCGATGAGTTTGGTAGACATGGTGAAGACTCGTCTACTAGTGTTAAAGCAATTGAGAGACAAGTTGGTCGGATGGCGGACCCGACAAGCAAGCGGACCTCACGGTAAACTTCCGAGTTATACCGAGAGAAACCCAAAAGTCGATGTGAATGTTTGCCTTTGCCATTACACCACAATGGGAGTATGGACAAGAAGAGGAATTGAGCAAGTAACTCTGAGAGAAGTGGTAAGAAGGGTGGACCCGGCAAGATGTCGGAAGCGAGTAGCCCTCCCGGCGCCATGAGTTCGGGAGGGGAAATCGAAAATCACATGCCGAAGAAAGCAATGAGGAGGAGCTTAGTGACAATTCTTCTGGAGGATGAAAACAATTCGGATGATGAAAGGAAGGGAAAGTCAAGGGCGTGCCTGACTAAGAAAAAGGAAGAGAAGTTTGTGAGATGGAAGGATAAGGAGGACGAGGCGATAAAGAATCAAGCTACGAAGAATGATAAAGCCCTTCCTTATCCACCAAAAGGAAAGAAAAAACTCTCACTAACGACGAGCGATATCTTTGGAGTGAGAGAGGATACTTAGGGACACTAAAGTGAGTATGCCCTTAGTGAGGTATTGTGCAAAATGCCTAAATGTACTAAGTATCTTAAAGAATTGCAGTAGGAGCAAGAGGAAGCTTGAGGCATGGTGAAGAAGTGTTTCGAGAAGATTGCGCAATGGTTTCACAGAAAGTCGTTTGTTAGCGAGAGTGACCTGGCGGACCTTCAATATCTTGCGAGATTGAAGGCCATTTGTTCGAAAATGTCTTATGCGACTCGAGGGGCTCTATTAATGTGATGCCATTAAATGTTTGCAAAAAGCTCGGACTAGACAAAAGAATGCGAGAACGCCCCATTTCTCTTGGATGGTAGACAAATCTAGTCGTCTGCATGGCCGGTTGTGTAGCTAATGTTCTCCTTCAAATTGAACATTTAGTCTTCCCTACCGATTGGGTTATTCTAGACTATCCACACGATAAGGAGATGCCTCTAATTCTAGGCCGAACCTTTTTAGACACTTCTAACGCTCTCATCGACTTACGCAAAGGACAGATTACTCTTAGAGTCGGTGACACATCTGTCACCTTCACACGAGGGACACATCCTGAAAGAGCCGTAATTGATGAAATATCGTTTGTTGAAGCCATATATGAGGACGGAGGAGATGCTTATTATGAAAATGCAATGGAGCTTACAGAGATAGGTGTTTTTGAAGTCATGGACATTGAGGATCCGGCTGACTGCGGACCATCTTCTAATTCATTTCCAGCCGTAGGCATTGGCGAAGTCATCTTCACTCGCTCATCTTGAGCCTGTTATTGAGTTAGAAGCATGGAGATACCCAAAGCAACAAACGATAATCTCAAGGAACTGAGTCGGGAAGACTTCATCCCTGGTGAAGAAGAAGCTCACGATGGGTAGTTGGGACGAGGTAGAGTTTTGGAGAGAAGCTACTCATTGGGAAGTAGATGATTGGGAGGAGTTAGCGAGAAGAGCTTAAAGGCGAAGAGTTAAGGAAAATAATCAATCACAAGAAAAGGAAGCAAGTGTTGACCGGAGGATTCCGATGGATGATTTGATCCAGTGCACTTTCAGGGTTGAGCCTCGGGAAGATGAGGTGTTCTCTTCACAACCACTTCAAGCTCATAGGGAGAAAGGTGGCCCGTTAAAGTCTAGTATTGAGCAACCACCTCTCGATTTAGAGCTCAAACCGCTTCCAAAACACCTTAAGTATATCTTCCTTAAGGATGGAGATAAATTGCCTTTGATCATTTCTTGAAACTCAACCTCGAGCAAGAAGCACGGTGATAGAAGTGCTTAAGAAAAACATCCTCGCGTTCGGTTGGCAAGTGGGTGATATCCGAGGATCACCCGGACATATGCATGCATAAAATCCGAGCGGAGGAAGGAGCTAAAGGTGAGACAACCTCGTGAAGGTTGAATCCGCATATGCAAGAGGTTGTCAAAAAGGAGGTTATAAAGTGGCTTGACATGGGAATCATCTATGCAATCGCCGATAGCGAGTGGGTCGACCCTACTCAAGTTGTGCCAAAGAAGGGCGGTATTACAGTAGAAAAGAATGAAAAAGGGGAGGAAGTTGCCCTACGTCTCGTGACTGGGCTCAGAGTCTGTATAGACTATCGTAGACTGAATGAAGTCACTGCAAAGATCACTTCCCTTACCCTTCATTGACCAACTAATTGAAAGACGAGTGGTCACAAGTATTATTGTTTTCTCGATGGATATTACGGCTACTTCGGATAGCCATTGACCCCAATGACCAAGAGAGACCACGTTTACGTGTCCATCCAGTACTTTTGCTTTCCGTAGAATGCCATTCGGTCTATGCAATGCACCCGCGACTTTTCAACGGTGTATGTTGGCCATTTTGATGGACTTGTTGAGAAATGCATGGAAGTCTTCATGGGCGACTTCTCGATCTGGTGATAGCTTTGATGAAATTTTAAAGAACCTAGATATGGTACTCCAACGTTGTGTTGAGAAAAATCTGGTGCTTAACTGGGAAAAATGCCATTTTCTAGTTGATGAAGGAATAGTTTTGGGACATAAGGTGTCCAATGCTGGTATTCAAGTTGATAAGGCTAAGGTTGAAGCCATTGAAAGATGACGTACCCTAAGGCAGGTGAAAGAGGTACGAGGTTTTCTAGGACATGTTGGCTTCTACCGGCGTTTCATTAGAGACTTTTCTACGATTGCCAAGCCTTTATCAAATCTCTTGAAAGAAGATGTAGATTTCTTGTTCGATGCAAAGTGCAAAGAAGCTTTCAATTGTCTGAAAGATAAGCTTATCGGTGCCCTATTTTAGTAGCACCCCGATGGACCAAGCCTTTCGAGTTGATGTGCGATGCCTCTAATTACGCCGTGGCGCAGCTTTTAGGTCAAAGAGTTGATAAAGGTTTAGGCCCATTTATTATGCGAGTCGTACCTTGAACCCGGCTCAATGCAATTATACTACGATCGAGAAGGAATTCTTAGCCGTCGTCGTCTTTGCCATTGACAAGTTTAGAAGCTATCTTCTCGGGTCTCAAGTGGTTGTATGGACAGATCATGCAGACTTTACGCTACCTTATGGATAAAGCGGATGCCAAACCAAGGTTACTTAGATGGATTTTAATTCTACAAGAGTTTGACCTTGTGATTAAAGATAAGAAAGGTAGTGAGAATATTGTGGTGATCATTTATCTCGCTTAGTAAATGAGGTGCGAGAAAATCACAATGATATAGGCATTGATTTTCCGGTGAGCAATTGATGAAGCTTGAAACGGTTAGGCCGTGGTATCGACTACGTCAACTATTTAGCGAGCGGTCATTTAGAAGACATGACGTATCGGGAGAAGAAAAGTTCTTTTCGACCTTAAATATCTCGTATGGGAAGATCCTTATTTGTTGAGTCCAGTAAAGATGGGTTGCTTGAAGGTGTGTTCTGAGCATGATCAATGGGATATCTTAGAGCAATGCCATAAGCGGTCCTACCGGAGGTCACTATGGAACACCGAAGACGGTTGCAAAGATTCTTCAAGGCTGGATTCTCTTGGCCGACTGTTTAAGGATGCGAAAGCCTTTTGTAAAGGTTGTGATAGGTGCCGAGAGAAACGAGGAAGCGCGAGTAGTCGGATGGAAATGCCACTTAAGCCCATTCTTGAATCACGAAGTTTTCGATGTATGGGGCATAGATTTTATGGGACCCTTTCCATCTTCTTGTGGTAATAAGTATATCCTCGCCTGCAGTGTGGATTATGTTTCAAAGTGGGTCGAGGCCATAGCTACTCAAACTAATGATCACAAGGTTGTGAAGAAATTCTTGCAAAGAATATCTTTACTAGATTTGGCTGTCGAGAGCACTCATTAGTGACGAAGGTACTCACTTTTGCAATGCGCCGCTTGACAAGATCCTTGAGAAGTATGGTGTCAAACATAAGATTGGTACACCATATCATCCCCAGACCAGTGGCCAAGTCGAGGTAAGCAACCAAAGCTTGAAAAGAATTTTGGAGAAGACCGTGAACAATAATCGATCTAATTGGAGTCGAAGTTGGATGACGCGCGTTGTGGGCTTATCGTCTCGCATTCAAGACCCGATGGGCACGTCACCCTTCCAAATGGTCTATGGCAAAGCTTGTCATTTACCTGTCGAACTTGAACACGAGCTTTACTGGGGCAATTAAATTCTTAAATTTTGATAGCCAACTCTGTGGGGAGAAAAGGTTGTTACAGTTGAACGAGCTCGACGAATTCAGACTCCGTGCGTACGAGAATGCTAAGCTTAGTAAGGAGAGAACTAAGATGCTCCATGACGCTAAGATCAAGGACCGAGAATTCAAAGTTGGTGAAATGGCTTTACTCTATAATACTAGACTTCATTTGTTTCCTGGTAAACTCAAGTCTAGATGGTCTGGTCCCTTTGAGATTCTCGAAGTTAATCCCAGTGGAGTAATTACTTTGAACCGGGTTTGGTAATCAAGCTTTTAAAGTGAAGGGCCATCGACTTAAGAAATATTTTGGGCACCCAAAGAAAAAGCTGAGATTCTTTATTTCCAAAGCAGAGATGAGAGTACAGATGTCCTGATTTGTGAGGAGATTCCATCTTATTTCTTTGAGTCAGATGACGATGACGTTCCTATATCCACCCGTAAGGTACCTTCTCCTGAGACCCCTGAGCAGGTTAGCACCCCTATGCCTATCATGCGCAAGAACAAGAAGAAGAGAGTCAGTGTAGTGTGGAGAGAAAAGTTTAATGATCTTATTGCGCACTTGACTTGTTGTTGTGGTGAAAATCATTTCCGCCCTAGTAATTCTGATTCTGATACTAAGGTGGCGGTAGTCAAACCAAAGTGGCCCGATCCGGGTTGATCTTTTGAACTCTGTGTCAAGCTATTGACATTAAAAGAGCGCTCCTGGAGGCGACCTAGTTTTCTTTGTTTGTTTCTTTTCTTAGGTTGTTTTGTTTTATTGTGTTAGAAATAATACTTTAGTTGATTTTGTGTTGTTGGTTATTCCTCTTACGTTCATTGTAAGTGTTTTGTGTTATGTGTTGCTCATATACCCCGTGTACCCCGAGATTATATGGTATGTCGAGTGTTGCAGATACTTTTGAGCGAGTTTCGAGTTACTACTCATTGTCGGTGTTGTCTATTCGAGTTGTGGCGGTATGTTCATGCTCCGGCCTGACCTCTGCCAACTTTCATCCGACAACCACTGTTGAAACCAGCTAAGTTTTCTTGTCTTTTATATTTGCACATTCTGAGGACATAATGTGATTTAAGTGTGGGGGGGTGTTTGGGTATGTTTTTATGCTATATCCTTTGAAATATGAGTGAAAGTTAAATTTCTTGCGAAATTTAAAATTTTTTGTAAATCTTGAGCATATAATTGGAACTAGATGCTTGCTAGTTGTAGTTCTCTAACGATGATAGTATGTGACTTAGTGAGATAATTATAGCATGTTTTACTTTTATGGAGATAGTTTCGTTTTTCATTCACGAAAGCCTTTGATTTTGAAGCATGACTTTTGAATTATATCCTTTCATTATTTTTAATGATTCATCTTAGGAAGGTCGGTATAGTAACACCTTAGTTAGACCGTGTGCTGTGAATATCATAAAGTTTGAATGTGATAGGTGAGATGTAACTTATGACTTTGAAAAGTGAATAAATAAAGTGAGTGAGCAATTATTAATAAATACGTTTGTCGGAAGCTGGTTTATGATTTGAGTGCGGTAGGGTATACCTCGTATGTCCTATACCACTATGATGACCAATGGCTCACGACAGTCAGGAGAAGCTACCTTATGATTTGAGTAAGGTAGGGTGTTATCACGAAACATCCTATTCTACTATGATGGGTAAGAGCTTATTCTGATATGCGTCACATTTGAAAATTTTGAAAAATGATGAGTAAAAATAGAGTGAAGTCTTTGATATCATGGATCTTATACCCAGTGAACCGCATGATATCTTTGTAGGGATTATCCTACTTGAGTGCGTGGGAAGGCTTTGAGTGGAGTCATATTGTCTGCACGTACTAGGATAGTCATTGGAATTTCTGAGAGGATATTTCTTTGAAAGGCTTGCTAGATTGAGAATGGCTTGTCACACTTACACCGAATCTATCTCTGTGTTGGTATCATTTGCTATAGTTGTTATATCTTTTGTTACGTGAGTTAGAGATCTATGTGGATTGCATGAAAGTTGAGCTATAGTTTTGATTGTTTTGTCCGAGGACGTACAAAAAGCTAAGTGTGGGGGTGTTGTTAAGGCCATATTTATATGATTATTAAGGGTATATTTCATTATTATTTTCCCACATTTGCACAATTTACATGAGAATTAAGGTTTTAAGTGTAATTATTTAATAAAGATGATTTTAAGAGGGTTGTATGCAAAATTGATGATTTTAAGTGTTGATTTAATGGAATTATTATTATTTGGATTTTATTACATTTTTGCATTGTTTATTTATCATGTAGGTGTTGATTTTCGAATGCATATAAAGAGGATAAATGAAGCTCAAGTCGAATCATAAGAGATAGAGTTGGAATTGGCTTGAAGAAATTGGATAAAGATGATGAAATCCGACCCTCGGATCTTGGACGGCGTTAAATGCAGCGTCCATGCCAGGCATCGCGGCGTTTGATAAAGCGGACGGGCGTCGGAATTGTATTTTACATTGAGAGTTCAGACGGAGGATGAGCGGCGTTTACTCAGCGTCGAGCATTACGGGCGGGCGTCCACAAGACCAGGCAGCGTCCGTTGCCGACTTAACCCTAACCGACTCAAATTCCTATAAATAAAGCGGCAGCCCCAACCCTAATTCATATACCAAATAATTGAGATCGCAAATTCACCAAAAAGCTGCGGCGAGAGAACCCTAATTTCACGAGAGATGCAAATCTCCCAACCAACAATCATATCCAACATGATTGTTGGCTAGAAACCTGCGGTGAGTCGACGGAGAGAAGCCCATCATCAACACAACCAACTAGAGAGTTCGATGCTTTATGATTAGTGAGTTTAATTTATAGTTTTCATCACTTTGGATCTTTGTTTTGTATTGATCACGTTTTGTTGGAATTAACGATTTGATGAAACGATTTATCTATATCTATATGCTTGGATCTATGTATGAAAATATATTGGTTTAAGTTTTATTTCGTTCAAGTGATGCAATTATTCGTGTTTTTAAGAGATTATGCATGATTAGTTGAGTGAGAGTTTGGAAACAACCTCGTGATTTCGTGTTGATTGTATGTTTAGTTTATTTGAAAAGATAAACGAAACCCTAGAATTTGATTGAAGATATTTAATTGGATTAGTGAATAAATCACCACTAAAAACTACATCTTAGATCACCATCTAGTTGGGGTTGTTGGTTGATGGGTGGATTCGTTGCCTCATTTGTGTTTTCCTTTATTGTTTATTAATCGAATCGTTTAGATAAAGTTTAATTAGTTTAAGTTCTAGTTGATAAACCCTAGTTTCCTGCTGTTTTTCTGCAATTTTCTGCTCCAGTTCGTATTTAGACGTTCGTCCGCAATAGCGAACGCCCGTCCAGTAGATTTAGTTTCTAGACGCTCGTTCACTTTAGTGAGCGCTGTCCGTCCGCTTTTTCTGCTTTCTTATTTTTCAGCTTGTTTTATCTCTGTTTTACGTTTTTAATTCTTAGGTTTAGGTTTTAGTTAGTTTCAACTTTCGTTTAGATAGATAATCGTGACATAATCGTTAGAATAATTGTTATCTGAATCCGATAAACATTCCACTCCCTTAGGACGACCCGTAAACACCTATACTACGATCCTTATACTTGGGGTGTTTCGGTTTATAAATTTAAAACACGTTTTTACCGAACAAGTTTTGGCGCCGTTGCGGTGAGTCGATAACGGTTGTCGGATTCTTCTAGGTGCAATTTTTATTTCGGTACTATTTTTTTAGGTAATAATCTAATTGCTCGTTTTAATTTTATTTTTATTTTATTTCACTTTATCATAGTTTAGATTTTCGATTTTATAAATTTGATTTTAATTATTTTAGTTTTTATTTATTTATTTTATGTTATTGGTCGCATTAGATTTTTATTAGTTTAGAAGCCTTAGATTTAGCTTAGATTTGCCTTAGATTTTAGATCGTATAAATATATTGCACATCATCTTTACTTGTCACTTGTCTTTGAGCGAGACAAAAAAGTAATTAGTTCAAAGATGACGAAATGGCCGTGAACTAGCAGTTCATTTGAGTAGACACTACTAAATAAAGCGTGGGATGTCTAAGTCTTGTCGAACCACTGTAACATACATCACACGTGGTGGGGAGTCGATCGAGCCGTAGCTCGGTTGAACTCGCCCAACCATGGTTAGACCATTTCCGAACCCGTGTACAATGATTTTCCGATTTCTAAATTATCAACCAAAGCGCAATCTCGTTTCTGTTTATGGTGGGTTCACCGAGAAGACATTACCGAAAACTCAACGATTTATCTAAGTGAGATTCTCAGAGAATCCATCACTAAAATCGTAACGATTGACAAAACCCGGTTCCTCGGTTTTAATAATTAGTTACTTATTTTAATTAACTACCACATATTAATTAAAAAAAGCTTTTTAACTAATTATACGAGTTATACAAGCCTAATTTATTCGAAATAAACTAGCTACATGTATGCATTGGAGTGGATTCATGATATGATGCATGTCATGGCAATTTTCCGGTTATATCATACAATTTTCGATCATACACGAAAAAAATAACGGAAAAGTAAACACCGAGATGGACCGTTGGTACCCCCGACTAACCTATTTTCTTAGGAAAGTAAAAACTTAATCTAATCTTCGAGTCTTGAACTCGAACCACCGGATCACGAACCACGAATACCCGAGAGGAGAAATGCTTTTTAATTAAATAAAACCAATTTATTATAATTAAAACCCTTTTTATAATAAAAATCAGTTTCCTTTTTTTTTCATTATTTTCGGCTGATTTAAATTATTTCCAAAAAATAATATATATTTTTTTTAATTTTTTTTTCTGCCAAACGGCAGATTTTTATAAAAAAAAAACAGGTTTATAAAAAAAAATATACACAGCCGCCAAAATTAAACCCTAGCCGAGGGATAAAAAGAAAACAGACTTATAGCGACACTTTTCAGCGTCGCAGAAAGTCCTGTAGCGCAGTTTTTAATTTAAAAACAGGTTTTTAACCGTTTCTCCTCGTTCATACCTTGGGTTTCGCCTTGATCTTCAACTTTTCTTCAAGATCTTCATCTTTTCGAGCCCGGAATATAAAAAATTACAATAAAATTGCATCTTTTCATATGAATTTTCGATTACATGAAAATAAATACAAATCCTATGCTCAATTGATACTAATCAAAAGAGCTACAAAATAGATCTACGGGTAAACAATACCAACCCCAATCTATCTCTTCAACCACAACAATCACAAAGGCATACATACATGATATTTTTTATTCATAAAAAAAAAACAATAAAGCAATCTACACATGCTATTCCACTCCTTAGATCTAAAATTATATACTTTGATTGATAGATCAAAGGCTTTGATACCACTTGTAGGATGTGATATCGTCGGATGGATCAAGATCCACCCAATTACGCAGCGGAAGGTACAAGATCTAGATCTAGTCAACCAAATCACATAAAATAATAGATCTAACCCTACGAGGGGGTTTAGATTGCTTACCTGTTTATTGTGAATAAACACCAAGAACAATCCGAGATCCAAGATCCAAGAATTGAGAAGTCACCGTCTTCCGACGTGTATCTCCAAACAACACCAAGTGGATGGTGATTCAAGCCGCTTGACCTCCTCGATATGCTACCGGAATAATCCCGAGGATTATCCCAACTCGAAACCCTAGTGCTGAAGCCGAAAATTCTAAGCTTCCAACACTCCCAATAATTCGAAAATCACTTATGTATGTCGAAATATATGTGTGTGCTTAGGCTTGGGAGAACTCTCTTTACATAGGAGAGTAATCCTTGTCCTCCAAGAATTTAATAATTAAAAGATAATTATTAAATTAATCTAATTTGAATATAAGATAAATATAATATATATCACAAAAAAATTAGGATAAATAAATATATTATCCAATATTCCATGATTTATCATTTAACAAATAAATAATTAAATCATATATTAAATAATTATCCAAGAAAACTAATTTCTCTCTAATTAAATAATAATCCAAAAATACGGCCAATACCCTAATATATTAGGTCATCCATGCATTTCAAACACTTGGGCCGAGTCCACGAAAAATTTCTTTTCAATGTATTTAATTATCTAGTCCAACTAAACAATTAATCCACATATCAATTAATAGTCCAATCCAACTATTTAATATTATAATTGAGGTGAAACGACGAGAAAATATATGCTATGTTAGGAGCCACGTCAGGGACCATGGACCCATATTCAGTAGCTACAATAAATTAAATAATATTATCCGTCAGACCGAACAATAATATTCAATCTATTAATTCGGGATTACACCACCATAAACCCAAACCCGAACTCTGCGAATATAGATAACTTACACTCAACCATGAGTTGATAAGCGTCCATGATATAATCATTACATACGGATAAATCCTCCATAGATCGTTCGTTTGATTCGGGATATCTCCGTAAACCCTTCTCAAACTTCTTATCCTTATTTACCATTAACCCCTAGTGATCAATTAGTTCATAACTAATATAATATGAACTCCCGGATCGATCGGTTTAGGATTAACAAATAAGAGAAGCGTCCTGTCTACTTCCCGAGGAAGGAATGGATTCCATATCTGTGATAGCACGGACTACTCACTCATTCCAGAATAGAGCCAGCGAGAAGTGTTGGACCACATCTTATGAAGTGATCCTTACTAACACATCAAACCCTACCCTAGTCTAAGCGGTTGTGCATGATCCCCCGGGATTGAGATTAATCCATATATGATCATCTTGTGATTCGATAAGACTTCTCGATTACGGAATTATATCGAGAACTCAAATCAAATCGGTCCAGCCCTTTATGATTATCATCATATATAAACCCTATTACCGACAGTCCGGATAAGACTGTCACACCGTAAAGTGTTCTGGGCGCATTATTAGCATATTAATCATGAGACCCGTACTCAGATTAATCAATGCTACGAACTAAGTTAATTTTAAGTACATCTCGCTAACTTAATCCTCTTGTGTATAGCCATACACAAGAGGTACTTAGGGTTTTCAGTAGTGTCTTAATTATAAGCATATATACATGCATATAATAAGATGAATTATTAATTCTGTCCTAAAACAATTAGATAATTGTCTTTCGGGCACTACTCCTAACAGTGGTATCAGAGCCAGGTTAAATTTTACGATATCGAGAGCATAATTAATTTAAGAGTGGAATTGAATATTAGGTTGCATCTTTTATTTTATTGAACGATTGAATGTTGTGGTTGACGAGATGAATTGGGGTTGATACTTGTTTACCGTTCTATTGTACGCTTGTATAATTAGTATTATACGAGTATAGGATATATGTAATTTATTTTGCAATTTATGTAACTTATTTTTGCAATTTAAATTTCATAGTAGTAGTATTTTTCTCGGATCAGTCGGCCAAAAGAAAAGGGGCGCTGCAAATCTTCAATGCAAAAATCTTCAATGGTTGTGGCTGTTGGATTTAATTTAATTTTTGTTTTTTTTTTCTTTTCCTAGTTTAAATAGGTTAGATACGGGGATACCAACGGTCCATCTCAGTGGTTTATTTTTACGCATTTATTTTAATGATCGATAATTTTTGTGAAATAACCATGCCATGACATGCATCATATTCATGAATTCCACTCCAAGCATATGCATACATGTAGATAATTAATCGTGATATTAATTAGGCATGTATGAGACGTAATTAATTTAGGTAATTAATTAAATTAATTAAAACGAATGGAATTTCATCGGGATATGAAATTCACATTATAAAATAAAATTTACTCGGTAAATTTAATTTTGGGATCTAAAATTCATTCGTGGATTTTAATTATGTAGTGACTACGTAAAAAAATTTTAATAATTGAAAAAATTGGAAAATCCGGAAAAGTTGGACACCGACTGAGCAAAAGGTCCGAAAATTGGTTCGTGCGGTCAACATGGCTTCGGCTCGACTCGACTTGTCCGTCCAAGTGTGGGGTTAGCCACGGGGGTCCAGAAGGTCAAGCTATCCGGTGAGCTGAGGCTCAATGGGGCAACCTTAGCCCGATTTTCAACCCAGCACCCACACATGTGCGACGGGGTCCGGCAAGGTCAAACTATCCGGCGAGTTTCGGCTCAATATGGCAGCCTTAGCCCGATTAATCCAGCAGTCGTATATGAACCAACGAAAAGGACGGGTCGGCTTAGCCAACCCCGACACCGTTCGGTGAACTCGGTTAAAGCTCAGCCAGGGTTTAATACCGATAAGTTGGTGATTGCCTTTCAAGATTTATTGTTTTTCAAATTATTGAGATAAAATTCTACGATCCTAAAATTTTATCATGACTAATTAGGACTTTAAAATTCTTTTGTGAATTTTAGTTGTGTAGTGTCTACACAAGGAATTTCAAAATATTCAAAAAATTGGTAAATCATGAATATAGTGTCACTAGTTAGACGGTATTTGGAACCGATAAACTAGTGAAGATTTAAATTTTATGATTTATTGTTTTTTGAATTATTAGAAAATTCATAAAGTCCTAATGTATTGGGATTATAAAATTCTTGGTGAATTTTAATTGTGTAGCGTCTACACGAGGAATTTTAATAAATCTATAAAATTGGAAAATCATGAATAAGTGACACTAGTTAGATGGTATTTGGAACCGATGAACTAGTGGGAGGATTAATTTAAATATTCACCATTTATTGTTTTTCGGATGATTAAATAAATTCTGAAAATCCTAATGAGACTACCTAATTTTCAAAATAACGAGTGGGAACAGGGAAGGTGACAACCGACCCCGCGGCCTCTACTGTTGACACAAGCATGTGAGAGAAGGGTGACGCCTTGAGCCGCTTTGATTACGGCTCCCTGCGGATGGCCTTCACCCCTATCAAAATTCAAGGCTTGGTCTCCGAAAGGATAGGATTTTGGGTACTCGTCGAGTCACTGACCGACCCTGCGGCGGCATACTCGGGCCGTACTTTGAGGTCTGAAACAGTAGGTCACACTCACAAGGATATTTTAGGAAATATCTTGGCTGAAAATGGAAGGTAATCAACAATTTAATAGAGATGTTTGATTCTTAATTGTTTAATTGTTGAGAGAGATTGTCTCAATTTAATCGTTATTGTGCTGATACCGACCCTGCGGCGGTAGTATGATGTGAGGTTAAATCCTTGGAGTGGTAGGATAAACTGCATGCATTACATCACGTTTATTATTCCTAAAATTATTATATGTTGTGGTGTATGATTTGATTTATATTTCTGTCAAAATTTATTTTCGCAACTACATATCATCTCAAGGTATCTAAACTGCTAAATACGATAAATTGACTAGTAACGACTTCGTAAAAGTGGAAAAGTAACAAGAACGTTGAACTCAATAATCGAGAATGCAAATCAATTCTTCTGAAGAGGATGTTCCTCTTGAGCCTACAAACTTAGGTGACATTGATGTCACTGCTGTCACTTGTGCTGAACGAGAGACAAAACAGAATTAGTTCAAAGATGACGAGAATGATTTGGTATCAATCTCACTAGACATCCCACAGTTTACGAGTAGTGTCTACTCAAATGAACTGCTAGTTCACGGCCATTTCCTTTAAAGAAAGCCAAGAATGGGAAGGTAAATGTCTACAAGTGCAAATCATCTAAACTAAATAAGTTAAAGGCTAAACCGAAATATTAATAAAAGAAAGTAAAGGATAAGGAAAGTGATTTCGGAACACCAACCTATGAATCCTTAAAGACTTTCTTAACCAAGTAATTTGACTCAGAAGCTAAAGTTCTTTTGTAAGAACAAGGTAGCTAGGCATTCATGATGAAGAGTAGACAACGGGCAGTTATTTCAGTTAAGATAGTGGGAGTGATATAAGGAAATAAATTTTGGATTTTAATCCTTGAATATCAAAGACATATAATTTCTGTTTTCAGATTCGTTGGAACAAATGGATTCTCTTTCACATCGATAATATAGTTGCCTTAAAGAAAGTGAATATGACATTTGTATATGATTCTGAGGCTCGGAATTTTGTCTGATAAAGTCAAAACCACTAAGTAATGCTGAAAGGGTATATGTAACACATCATAAACTATTAAGACAAATGGTTTCCGTATTTAGATAAACGATTCTTCAGCATCTATTAATTGGTGCATATATCCTAAAGATCAGATCTTAAGATTGGCTAAGGGTGATTCCTATCTCCCAGTCTAAGAACACTATCTCAAGGAAAAATGACTAAGTTACCTTTCAATTAGGAAAAGGTAATAGAGCTGAAGAAGTATCACAACTTGCTTACATTGACCTTCGGGGTCTTATGAAGGATACAAGCTAGTGGGAGCTTTTGAGTAATAGACATATTTGTCTAATGACTACTCAAAACGCCGATTAGTTTATCTAAATATTTGGAGGAATCTCTGATATTACCAGAGAAGAGAGTATTCCATGCTCATATATAGGCTATAGCACAGTTTTGGCACTGATGCTCGGCCTACCCTCGAGTGAAACGGTTATCACTGCAAGGATAAACCATGTATTGTCTTGTATAGTTATTGATATGCCACATTACACTGCTTAACTCAATTAAGATATTGATTGCAAAACAACGGTTCACATTATAATATGATACCGAGAAGTCTACCTAGAAGATGCTTATGAATTTGTGGATAAAGAGAATAACATTTACTCCACTTCCGCATAAATAGAGCGTTCAAAGACACTAGTGCTTGAAGGCGGGGTCGGAGATTTTGCACACACGTTCAGATGGTGACTGTTCGTGAAATATCTTAGTGCAATGAGTAATGGTTGGTTATAAGATTCTTAAGATCAGATGGTGACGGTTATACCGTTACCTCCTTTCTAAAAGAATGTTTAAATAAAAACAGTAGACCTTGAAGTATAGTTACTCAAGGAGTTACTATCTGATCAAATCAGACCACATCCAACATTGGTTGTCGAGGTTTACGCTGATTAATACTACTAAACCAGATCAGAACATCAATACCCAAATGCCGTGGGAGTATGGTCTAACCATTGACCCGTTGTGATTATGCGATCTTCTGATGCATTGGGGTGATTGTATACCGATGGTTCTTTTGGAAGGACTGTATAGGATTCTGATAATAAGAGGTTGGTTCAAAGCCATAAACCTGTAAATGGAGTTTTGTTACTACAGTTCTGTTTACAGTCTTGTAGAAACACTGATGAGAGTCAAATTGACTATCATTTACTATGTGATTATACCCCATTTATACCTCGTTTTATATGTTTCCGGGGACATTTGGTTGTATTTTGATTCATTTAAACCTTGGTTATCATTTCGGGACCTAGGACGTAAAGTCCGGGATTCTCGGTCTTTTTCGGTGTAATTTACTATACTCTCGGTCACCCTAGTGTCCTGTAGGGATTATGTGTGGTATTTGTTGTGATTTTGTACAGGAATTAGGTGTTTGAGATGTCCGGAAGGTGAGATATGAGGATTGGAACGTGTGCCCGAAGCTTAAACGTTCAAACGGATCAAAATGCAGTGGTACTACAACCATACCTTCCAGTGATCTGAATGTTGATCCACCTTAGAGGCATTTTATGGGCTGGACATCTTCATGAAAGTTTTAGACAATTTCATTAGCTTTCCAAAGGATTTTGAATCACTCAATTTGGACGTCTACACACAAATTTATGTCTGTTTTTCTGAGGGTATGTCACCATAGGCAGCCGCCTGTCACCATAGGCGCCCGCCTGTGAAGCCCCTTTTCAAGAAAAAACTTGCTGAACCGTTTTCTTCATGGAATTTTTCTGACAAGCGGCTGCCTGTCAGTACAAGCATCCGCCTAGCAGTCCAGATCTGAAAAACACTTTAAATACCCCCTCATTTTGATCTAGATCGAGCCTCTCCCTTTTTAGATCGATTTTTCTAGTTTTTGCAGCGTTTTTCTTCATATTTTCTTATCTTAGATTATTTGTAGGTATATTAGCTTAGTTTAGTCATAGATCGTTGTAATCCGGAGGATCTCGGGGATAGCTTGACGCGTTATTGACGGGATTTCTTCCGGAAAACCAATTTTCTACCCGGTAATTTTAATTAACATATTGTTCTTGTTTTCAATCTTGTTTTATGTTAGCTTTGATTGTTGATTTCTTTTATTTTGCTTAGTAGTATAATGAGTAGGTAATCGTTATATAGCCGAGATATGTGATAGCCTTCGAAATCGAATCCTTAGCTCATTGATTGAAGTATTTTGATGTTATGATTGTTAGATTCTCGGTGTTGTTATCGTTCAAGAACTTATTCTAAATGACTTTTGTCGAATTAATTACTCGATAATCATATTTCACGCGTCTTCTTTACATATGTATTTTGCGAGAGGGTGCGGGAAAAGGGGTTCTAAGATCACCCTATAAAACCAACTGAGTTGTTCAGATTCGGTTTCGTGTGTGAGGTTTATATTATTGTTAATGAGCGTTTCATAGATCGTAGACCGTGTCGGGTCAGTTAAATCCGGTCAGCGGACTGTTGAACCTGACATAGGAGGGTAGATTATTGAATTAATGTCTATACACGGAATTAGGAAACGACACCCTTTGAGTGACAACGAGGTAGACTGTTGAACCTATCATAAGAGGGTAGATTATTGAATTAATGTCTATTTTCGAAAACATGAGACGACACCCTTCAACGATGCCGAGAACATTAGAGTTTGTCGAAACACTTCCGGAAACGAGTTAGGGTTAGAGAGTAGTTGGTTGGATCATAGCTCGGCTATCTAGTTTTTCGTAGTTTAAAATCTTTTCTATTATGTTTATTTAGTGTTAGAACCGGTGATCTGACAAATCACCACGTTCAATTATTGTGTTGACCTGAACTAGGGACGAGACCGACTTTGGTACTCGACCGCATTCCTCATGGGATACGACCTTGACTCACCAATTCTAGGCTACGATTGACCCGGTACACTACCGGTGAGATTGAACACTTAGAAAAGGCCGATCAAGTTTTACGGCGCCGTTGCGGGAATCGGTTGATATCTTGTAAGTTAGTTAAGTTCTTAGGATTAGGTCGTTTTCTTATTTGTTTTTTTAATGTATAGTTTGTTTTATTTTGTTGTTGTTGAAGTGTCACACCATCTACTCCGGTAGTGGTAGTGACTTGATACCGTGATTGTGTTCTGTTGTTTCTGATTTGCGCTTAATGGATCCTTCGGGAAAGTGAGTTTGTTGTTCTCGTCCCAATGGACTCATCGAACCAATCTTGGTGGTGGGGATTGAGCCCCATATTTCTTTTGTTTCATTTTCAAGGGGTGCTCAATTCCTATGATTTTGGTAGGGAGAAGCAACGGTTTGCTATCCTTTGGTATAGCTATCCTTGACATGTTTGGGGGTAGAAAGTCGAGCTGAGGACTATAAACTCAGAATGTGTTTTTATTGCTTTTCCTTCCCCTTCGTGTTTCAATTGCTTTTCTTTAGTTTGTATTTTGATACTTGGGTAAGTTTTGTTGTAATATAACCCGAAGAAGTGTGTTTTGAGGGGGGCTAGTGTGGTGTTTTGGCTTTGATGAGTTGTGGTAATCCGGGTAGTTTTATTGTGTTATACTCATACTTGTACACCTTTGGTGTTGGTTGTGTATATTTTATAAGTACAGTACCACAGGAGTTCATTTTACGGATGCCACATGATCGTACACGCGCCTTTTTCCGGTTGTAAGCTAACTTTTCTACCCTTATCATTCGTGTTTGGTTTTAAAGTAGGGGTGGTTGGTTTAGCTTCAATGTTTTGTTTTCATGTCAAACGAGTTATACTTAGAGATTGCTATCCCTTTGGTGTAATGAGTCGGTTTTTAGAAATTTTGATGGCTTTGACATTGTTGATGATACATTGAGCCTATAGTATTGCTTTGATTAAACATCTAGTGAATGTACAAATGCATTTCATTTGAGTTGGGATCTTGTATTGAGAATGGAAAAGCTTTATCACGTTAGCTTCGACTTCATGAATCACCTTGACTAGTAAACGATTATGGTAGCTATTAATAACCCAGTTACCTAGAACTTATATTAGTAACTTCGAGGCGAAATAGAAAGGTCATCGTTGTTGGGTACGGGATGACGGTTATGGCATTTCTTTGACCCGATCAGAGCCAAATGCCATCCCTTATTTGTATATCCACAGTTACCTTTCTAAGCCTTTTGTAGGGTGGTTAGACCACCGCCCGAACTGACCATTTTGTTACTAACCCGTATAATCGATGTCCCTAGCCTTATTACAGTCTACGTTTCCTTGACCACCTTACAAGATTGAGCTTATTGTTTTCACATTTTCTGATATGGTGTGGGGTGGTGGAGTGGCGTATCTTTCGAGTGGTGTCGATAAAAATGAGTATATCCCGGAGGAGGTGGAATGTTATGGCTTTTCGGCCTTTGATCGTTTTTTGTGGTTTTGAAAAAAAAAAGAGAAAAAAAAGAGAAGAAAAGAAAACAGAAAAAGAAAAAAAAGAAAAAAAGTTGTATATATATAAGAGTTCTTGGAATGCCAATTTTTTTTGGGGTTTGATTTTTGTTGTGTTGATGTTGGTGAAGGGGTACTTCTTCTAATCTAGTACGGAGAAGGAGATGTTGTGTTCTGTAGCGGTTTGTTCCTGGTTGACAAGCTTAGGTATGAACTAGACCTGGATATGACGTATGTCTCCAGCTTGTGGAATGATGAGAAGAAGTGGAAGGTTGGATGAATTATAGGTTGAAACACGGTTGATGGTTTGTACTATTCAGGAGAGCATCCTTATAAGGAGTTGAGTCTTCCGTCGCTACGAAGGGAAGAGCTTCGGTTTTAGTGTTCGATGTTCGGTAAAGCTCACTTGCACTTTCTACTTTCTATTTTATCGTAAATATCACTCTCGTTATCCCCGACCCTAGCTTAACATTACAACCTATCAAGTCCTACCTGACCCTACTAGACTTTGATTGACCTTGATTCGTGGAGATGTTTACGACGTATAAGCCTATGGTGTAACCTCGGTAAATTATACGTCTATAATCTAAACCGGTCATTGGTGATAAATGTCGAAGAAGCTATACACACACACATTCTTTTTCTTAATACAAGGTTGAACTTAAATCTTATGCATTTGTGTCATTTCTTGTGTTTTACCATTTCAATTCTTTTAGACTTGATGTATGATAGCAATGTTGACTCCATCTTTATTTTTGAAATGCTCATTTTTGCTCGAGGGCGAGCAAACGGTAAGTAAGGGGTAGTTGATGAGAGTCAAATTGACTATCATTTACTATGTGATTATACCCCGTTTATACCTCGTTTTATATGTTTCCGGGGACATTTGGTTGTATTTTGATGTATTTACACCTTGGTTATCATTTCGGGACCTAGGACGTAAAGTCCGGGATTCTCCGTCTTTTTCGGTGTAATTTACTATACTCTTGGTCACCCTAGTGTCCTGTAGGGATTATGTGTGGTATTTGTTGTGATTTTGTACAGGACTTAGGTGTTTGAGATGACCGGAAGGCGAGATACGAGGATTGGAATGTGTGCCCGAAGCTTAAACGTTCAAACGGATCAAAACGCGGTGGTACTACAACCATACCTTCCATTGATCTGCATTTTGATCCAGCTTAGAGGCATTTTATGGGCTGGAAATCTTCATGAAAGTTGTATACAACTTCATTATCTTTCCAAAGGATTTTGAATCACTCGATTTGAAGGTCTACACACAATGTTATGGCTGTTTTTCTGAGGGTGTGTCACCATAGGCGCCCGCCTGTGAAGCCCCTTTTCAAGCAAAAACTTGCTGAACCGTTTTCTTCAAGAATTTTTACAAAGTGCCACCACCGAGACAAGTGCCCGCCTAGCAGTCCAGATCTGAAAAACACTTTAAATACCCCCTCATTTTGATCTAGATCGAGCCTCTCCTTTTTTAGATCGATTTTTCCAGTTTTTGCTGCTTTTTTCTTCATCTTTTCTTAGCTTAGATTAGTTGTAGGTAGATTAGCTTAGTTTAGTCGTAGATCGTTGTAATCCAGAGGATCTCGGGGATAGCTTGACGCGTTATTGACGGGATTTCTTCCGGAAAACCAATTTTCTACCCGGTAATTTTAATTAACATATTATTCTTGTTTTCAATCTTGTTTTATGTTAGCTTTGATTGTTGATTTCTTTTATTTTTCTTAGTAGTATAATGAGTAGGTAATCGTTATATAGCCGAGATATGTGATAGCCTTCTAAATCGAATCCTTAGCACGTTGATTGAAGTGTTTTGATGTTATGATTGTTAGATTCTCAGTGTTGTTATCATTCTAGACTTTATTCTAAATGACTTTTGTCGAATTAATTACTCGATAATCGTATTTCACGCGTCTTCTTTACATATGTATTTTGCGAGAGGGTGCGGGAAAAGGGGTTCTAGGATCACCCTGTAAAACCAACTGAGTTGTTCAGATTCGGTTTCGTGTGTGAGGTTTATATCATTGTTAATGAGCGTTTCATATATCATAGACCGTGTCGGGTCAGTTAAATCCGGTCAGCGGACTGTTCAACCTGACATAGGAGGGTAGATTATTGAATTGATGTCTATACTCGGAATTAGGAAACGACACCCTTTGAGTGACAACGAAGCGGACTGTTGAACCTAACATAAGAGGGTAGATTATTGAATTAATGTCTATTTTCGGAAACAGGAGACGACACCCTTCAACGATGCCGAGAACATTAGAGTTTGTTGAAACACTTCCGGAAACGAGTTAGGGTTAGAGAGTAGTTGGTTGGATCATAGCTCGGCTATCTTGTTTTTTGTAGTTTAAAATCTTTTCTCTTATGTTTATTTAGTGTTAGAACCGGTGATCTGACAAATCACCACATTCAATTATTGTGTTGACCTGAACTAGGGACGAGACCGACATTGGTACTCGACCAGATTCCATGTGGGATACGACCTTGACTCACCAATTCTAGGCTACAGTTGACCCGGTACACTGCCGGTGAGATTGGACACTTAGAAAAGACCGATCAAACACTTGAGTGTCTCAGGCCCAGTGGGAGTAATTAGATCTATGTGTAGAAGAGACGAATGAATGAGAAAGTTTAACTTTCAAAGCAAAGCTAAGTGGTTTTAGGGGTAACTCCCTGAGAAGTAGACAGTTAAATAGGGGTGATGCCCTGAAACTTTCTCACTACTCAGCCTTGCTTAACTCTATGGAAAGCAGAAAGATTACCAGGGGTGATGCCCTAAAACTTTCTTGCCGTACAATGGAGTTTAGATTCATTCGGAACGGAAGGGTTTTAGCTTAAATCCAATGGCAGATTGACTGCCTATGCTTATATTCATTGATGGATTAAAGCAAACCTCCAAGTCATTAAAATTCACATGTTTTGGAATGTGTGGGCTTGACCAGAATATTGATGAGTCTTTTGTAGATTGGAGAATCAATATTGGTAAAATAGTAGACGTTAGTGTTAAGAAATATAACACTGCAACAGTTGGAAACAACATGAGTGTGTTATCTGAAGTCAAGAGCTGACGAGCCAAAGCTTCTCTGAATCAGAAAAGTGGACTGTATTCTTAGAAATCGATTCGGTCGAATTCATGAGAAACGAGTTCTTTGGAAGTATCCCATCCATCTTATTGTTTAAGATGATAATGCATTTTCGTATGCAAAATTCAATGAGAGGTTTCCTACCCAACTCCTCACGGAATAATTCTCTTAGTCTTCGGATATAGAGAAAATGGGATAGATTCTCTTTTGGATAGAGAAAGTCAGGTTAATAAAAGTCAATAACAGTCGAATCTTGGATTCGGACATCGAAAGCAGTATAGTGCATCCTCAAGTATCTTGAGAGAACGAGGAATCATATGCTTGTGCATTCGGGTGCGAACCTGAGTGTCATTGACTACACTGATTTTGATTTTTTGTCGGATTAAGGATGACCGTGAATCGATCTTAGGCTCAGTGTTTACTCATAGTGATGGGGCTATATCTAGAGCAATCCAGTACTGCCAATTTGACTCTGTTAGTCGAATACATAGGAGCTTTCGGAGCCGTTAAAGAGGCAGTATGGCTTGAGAAGTTCTTTGTTGGATCAGGAAGTGATTTCAGGTCTCGATGAGCTGATATCATTTTACTGTGAAAAAGGTTGAGAGGTAGCTCATGCAAATGATCTTTGCAATCACAAGAGGTCAAAAGCATACCGAGAAAGTACCACCAATCGATGCACCGTGCAAACAAAGCGACGATGTCGGTCCTTAAGATCGCCTCAAGCCGACAACCTAGGCGATCGCTTTACCAAGTCGTGTGGCATCTAATTGTTGAAATAGTGTCCTAAACCCAATCGGGTTGGACCGGATCCGACCGGGTCGGATCATTTCTACTATTTCTTTGTGTTTATACATATATCAAATGGTTTTTCAGTTGTCATATATATGTTCTTTTAAAGAACCAATTATGAATTGTTATATGATAACGTCCTTAGTATTAAACTGTGATAGAGAAACCATGATAGGCGATTATGGTTGATGAGATCTCTAATCACTTTAATAAGTTTGATGCTTAAATGTCTCTAGGCTGATGTACTATTAAACAGGGCATTGATAGTATAAACAGACTAGCACGTATTAGATGTCTTCTGTCTTTAAGGGCAGGGATAGATCTCGTCTATCGAAGTGTAGAGACACTTGGGTATGCGTGGACGTGTATTAGAGAATGCGTCGTTAGATCGACCCCACTTACACATATAAGTGTCACACTATGTGGCGGTTGTGTAATTATCCTTAAGACCGAGTCTTCATGGCATCACGGTGTGGATTGTCATGCTTTGACACTATTGAGGTTTCCCAGCCATGGGGCGATCATGCGGTAGTGATTGGGTATGATATCAAGCATCGCGGAGTATACATGATTGGTCGTGCAGGAATCGCGTATCCTATGATTGGGATCGAATATCCGAAATGGCCTTCTTATAAGGAATGTCTTACTCTCGTGAATCTTTGCAAAGTGGGAGTAAACGTGTTACTTCGAGAGAGCCTGATATCCAGATTATAAGATACAGTCGTTGATGTTTTGACACTCGACTAACGATCGTATGGATATTATTACAAATGATGGGATTGTAAGTTACACGGTAATCGCTTTCACATGAAAGGTAGTAGTCATTGCATTTGACTCTTCCGATGATTGGGGTCACGGTGTGTTGCTACGCGCTATCCTGTGATCGTTAGGCATGAAGGGCATTTTCGTAATTTGCACTTTGTGTCTACGGCCAACATATTCGAAGCCTATCGGGTCACACTATCGGGTCACACACATATGAACATCCACCGGATTAAAATGTGGTTATAGATGATAACCAAATAAGGAAAGTTTATCTCGAGACTATAAGGGTTATAGTGGTAAATTAATATGGTGGTATTTATTTATTATGAATAAATATAATACAAGATATTAATTATGATGATTAATTAAATATGTATATTGATACATATATTTTCGAAATTAATGATATATGATATATATTGATTTTGCAAATGAATTAATCATAGCATATTAATTAAAGAATTTTCCATAAGCCAATTTTGGAGAATAAGTGGCGCCATTCATTATGTATTATGATACACTTGGATTGTGCAATTTAATTAATAAGATTACCATAATATTAATATGTGATATTAATTGATTTTGAGAAAAATAGATTTATGGTAATAACATAATTTATAATCAATATAAGATATTGGAAAATCAAATTATGGAAAGAGAGATCAATCACATTAATTATTCTTCCTTATTTTTATTGGAAAAAGGTTTTCTTCTCCTCCACTCCAAGCAATAGGGGGCGCCTCTTACACTATAAATAAGAGGGCTTGCCAAGCTCTTTTGTACACCATTCTTCCAAGAGCAATTGTTCTTGTGAAGAATTGCAAGAACTCATAGTTCTTGTGTAAGAAAGAGGGCTTCCTATATAGTGAGTTTGTGAGGGAGGAAAAGTCCGGTCTAGCAACCGGGTTTTCCGATAGCAATCCATGGTGGGATTCCGCGGGCTGTTCGTGTGGACTAGCGGTAGAGGCCGAACACTTGGGCGGCTCCATCTTTGAACTACTCTCCTTAGACGGTCAAAGCGTCGATCTTTTAGATCAACCAAGGTAACCGCCATCTTTAGTTTATTTGTTTATTGCTTAAACGAAGTCGATCTTGGGTCGATAGGAAATAAATTTTTGAATTCATTGCGTTCCGCGTAGATTTCCTAACAAAGGTATTGGAGCGAGCTTGAGCTTAAGCAATAAGCGTGTTTTTTTATGTAGTTAATTTTATCGCTTAAATCACGTAATTAAAAGATGATATATTTTGATTCGTAAACGATACACGAAAAGAAATTATCTTGTTATGTGTTTTATGTTTCAATGTAGTTCATAGTTGTGATTAGTCGATAGATGCAAGATTCAAATCACGATACGTTAAGTCGAGGTTGAGTGATGGATTCTCGGTGAACCCACTCTACGTTAATTCGATGTGCTCGACTTTTTCGTCTCGTGATATTTATTGTGCATAGATATCTCGTTGTTTAGTCGTGTCATGGTTTAGGAGACCAACGACATCCCTTTTGATTACGAATCAAAAGGAAAGAAACAAAAGAGGGATTTAATTTTAATTTAATTTTAGAATAGTTCTAATTAATTAAAATTAAAATCGTTTAAAATTAATCGTTAATTTTATTTCGATAAAAATCATTTAATTAATTAAATGTTAATTAGTTAATTGATTAGATAAAATTATTTAATGGATTAAATGTTAATTGATTAATTAAGACGCAAGTAGTTAAATTTAATTTTATCTTTTTCATAAGATGTTATTGTATGGATTAGATAGTGTAGATATAATATGATTATATGGACCCCGATTGATCATGGACTCGACCGATAGGATAGATGTGAATGATTTAATTTTCTGTTGGTTTAAAAGTTGTCCTAGGCCGTTATGAAAAACGTGACCTAGTTTATTTTCTGCATTTATCCCATTCCCGTTGGCTCCCTCCGTGCGGCGGGTATATTAGATAGATTGAATGTAACAAGAATGGAGCGAGAAGATGGAGACCAAAGAAAGACGAAAATAAAGATCCCATTGGAGAATGGAGCATTAAAGATCCTATTGGCGGTTGCGCAGTTACCCTTAGATTGTGACCAGCGGTTTCGTCGGTTTGTATTCAAACCGCACCTAGGAAAAGTCCATGATCATACCGGTTACTTTGCGCATTTATTTATTTTGTGCTTGTATTTATTTTATATGATACGATAGATGCATGACTAGGCACGATCTAGATAAATGTGTAGGATGTATGTTTATAGAGATAGACATATTTATGATGAGACCATGATTAAAAAATTAATTAAGTGAATTAATTTACATAAATACTTCCACCTCAAAAGAATCAAGTTGAAATTGCCTCCTCATATTATAATGACGGTGAAGAGCCCTTGTTCGATCCAACTCATCACCAAAGCAGGGGGTTGGCCTACCTCGGGTATATCGTTATTATCGAGATATGATCGTATGAGATCTCACGAATATTGGGGTTATGACTTGACTAAGAATTCTCTCGGCCACCAACCAAAGCAGGGTCGTTTGGATTTTAGAGGCAAGGGTTTGACTATTTCATAAGATGAAAATTTGTCAAAGAGTTGACTAGTCAAACAACAAGAGTCGTATAGGATACGATTGACAAAGGGATGTTGTCTACCTATTATGCTATTTTCGGCCCACCAGCCAAAGCGGGGGTCGGGGTGGTTTAGTGGGATCTTGTCCACTAAAGAAATTAATAATTCTTGAAAGTCAATTGGAAGTAGTTGACTAGTGGGAGCAAAATCATAAACCAAAAGACCATTTTTGATTTTGCGTGTATAAACAACAACACTCATTTATTTTCATTTTTATGTTGTAGTTTTAGCAAACTTTATATTTATGTTTAATTCTCGATTAGTAAAACCAAATTATGATCAAGTACCTTTTGAGAAACGTTCTCAAATATGGTTAAGTAATTTTAATCCTTTTAAAATAAGCAATGACATGAGCAATCCCGTTATAGTAGTTAGAGACAAGGAGACTACATATTTGATGGAGTATTCCAAGGCTTTGATTATTAATGAAAGCGGAAGCTCATGATATGATTAAATCATTCGAAATAAGTTTCAACGAATTAGGCATATATTGGATACGATCCAAGATGATCATTCAGTCATACGATGACAGTTAATTCAAACGCTGGATTAGAATGACCACATCTAATTTTGGAAAGGTTGTTTTCAAAATTATAAGATTTAAGTATCGACTTAATTCTTTAATCATTGCTTAAAGGTTAATTAAATAGTCAATGTTTTGAATACGATTCAAAAGGTTAAATAAACTATTTAATAAACTTTAGATTTTCTTTATGAAAGGAAATCAAAGACATAGCTCTTGTGATCTTTTTTTAAGTCTTATGAAGACTACAATAAGAAACATTTCTCAAGTGCTTAAAGGATTAAAAGGAAAGTTAGGGCATGTGCTTAAATATAGAACTTATTGAAGTTTCTATTCTAGGCAAGTAGGTTGAGATAAATCTATCTAAGTTCAAGTCAACTCTTAGATATATGATATCTTGCGAGTGTGACTAAATTAGAAAGATTAAATGCAGGTATGGAAGGTGGAGCAAACGTTGTGACACTTACCATATTCTCGGATCTAGTAAACCGATAAAGGAACTAAATAAATGTGATTAAGTTCCGGTTCTTATGAAGGACACAAGTTCGCTTATTTGTTAGGATTTAGTAGACACATTCAATTGTAAAGAATAAATGTTATTCCGATAAAGTTGGAAGGTCACCGAACCTAACATACTAGACTATTGTCACTATATAGTTGATATATGTGATAAGATCTTAACTAAATATTTGTATGGTCATTTATCCTTGATTTGTGGTTACTCTGAAGCACGCCTCTATGGAATGGAGGCGTGTAATCAAACTTCATTCTGATGATGTTGAACCTTATGATTATGAATCATGTGGGTTATACGTATCTTATCCAAAGAGGACTAAAATAGCATTTTAAGAAAAGGTTATGAAACCTAGAAGATTGACTAGAGCCTAAACATACCGATGTTTGTTGGCTCATGACAATTAATATCACAAATAATTGTTTATTGATCTATGACTATTTTTAGAAATAGTTGAATGTACTTATTGAAGTACGATAATTCGGAAAGCCCGAAATGTTCGAGCTAGTTCGAATATGGGATTGATGAACTACTTAGGAATTGATCTTCAATTGGATTGAGGTGATTAATGCCTGAAGGGTGCTTCAGAAGTCGTCTAAAAAAGGAATAAGATTCTTCCCTTAAAGGATACAATCTTTGAGATACGCAATTAGATTGTGTTCCCAAAATGGAAATAACACTTTATATGATAAAGGTGTGACGCAAGCCATGCAAAGTATCCCTTACCCGTTTCGGGATAGTGCCCTTATACTTAACCGAGTTCCAAAGATAAAGGTTGAATAGATTCCATATTAGATATGGGAGAGGATAATGTCAAATCTATCCTAACCGATGATTTGAAGTTGTCATAGGCAAAGTCAAAAAGGCTTGGAGCCTAGTACAACATATGCAACTTTGTGGAATATCTTAGCAAGTACGCTAGATATTATTTACTCGTCCATGAGCAAAATGTGTTTGTATCCAAACATGTCAGTTTTCTAGAGGAAGTGTTTCTTCCAAAAGAAACAGTGGGAGTAGATTTAGATCTCAAATGTAGTTTGAGAACCACAAAGATATATTCAACCAATGGGACATGAGCAGACGCCATATAACGATGAGGTGTAGAACACTGCTCAGAGCACACAAAAGTTCTGCAAGTCTGTGGATAACCTCAAGCCTGAAAAGGCTGCCGGTATGTTCATCTTGAAGAATGAACATCTCATAACTTATGAAAGAATGTTTGAAAGGCAGGTTTGAGAGATATGGCCAGGAGCCATAAAATCTGAATTAGATTCCATTAGTGACAACCAGGTTGTGAACCTAGTCTGTCTTACCTAAAGGGAATGTCCTGAAAGGTCGACATGGATTGTAATATGATTACTATCGAGCTATATAGTGACGGCCGAGGGTGCGGGTGTAAACCTTGTAATTACCTTTATGCTGCCAGCTTGAGCCCAGTTCTAATCTGATGATGCTTGTTATAGCTTCGTATCATGGCTATATGATAGTGTTGAAGACGTTGGGCAAACAGCTCGATGTTCATAGACGATAACATGATATGTGAGCCCACGAGATCCATTTATGGACTCAAACAAGTTTCTCTAGACGATTTCTTTGTTTGATAATCAAAATAGTTTGATTTAGTCAAAAGAAGGATATGCCTATGTGCAAGATGGATAGTGGGAGTGTGTTACGATTTTTGAATAAGGTATTAGATATCTCTCACAGGAATCATCACCCCATGTCACAGTCAATTAATGTTTGGTAGTTCAAGGTCTTTACGAAAGCACTTGGATTAGCAGTTCTTATTTTAGAAATAGGAATCTATAGTGATAGATTTAACTGCTGTTAGATTATAGTTTACCTATATAGATGTGATGCTAAAAGGATTTTAGCATAGATCGCGACAGGGATACTGCTGGCCAGTGTTCTCAAGATCTATCTATGTTAGGACGTTAGTCCTAAAGATAAGGTAAAAGATGATGCTTATAGAAGGTTTCCTTCGCTACTGCGATAGGAACCATCTTATAGGTGATGCCAGATGTTCATAGTCCATGAGGAGTCATGAGAAGGTATGAAAGTAAATCTGGTGGATATCGAGAATATCCTTAAACAAGTTAAGGAAAGTTTCCCAGTTTATTGAAACTTGGAATTAAATAAACGTAGATATACTGACGTATATCCCGAGTCTTATGATGGCGAGTGGGAGCTACATGCAGGTTTGCAATCACTTTGATTAAGTGATACAAAGAGTTGGAAATGTTCTAGCATATGGGTCATCAGTAAATTCTACAACGAGGCCAAAATACAGATGAGTGCCTTGGAGGCGCGGCCGAGCAGCGATACATGGATCTAGAAGGTTCATTCCTGAACCTTGTACGGTTCTTCCACCTTTTCTATATAGCTGATATAGTAAGTGGATTCATTGCTTGAAGCAAGGACCAGGGTCTCGTCAGAGATTCGTGTGTGTGTTGAGGCGGTTCCTTTGACTTGGTCATTTGGAACATGATATGAAGATAGTCTGAGTCCCCACGGATAGCGATCCGTTTATGGCTAGGGCTAGTTGCGAGTATTGCATGAGATTCTTGTGTATCAACTTGGTCTTGTGTGTGCGAGTGATTGGTTTTAGGCCAAGTGGGAGATTGTTGAAATAGTGTCCTAAACCCAATCGGGTTGGACCGGATCCGACCGGGTCGGATCATTTCTACTATTTCTTTGTGTTTATACATATATCAAATGGTTTTTCAGTTGTCATATATATGTTCTTTTAAAGAACCAATTATGAATTGTTATATGATAACGTCCTTAGTATTAAACTGTGATAGAGAAACCATGATAGGCGATTATGGTTGATGAGATCTCTAATCACTTTAATAAGTTTGATACTTAAATGTCTCTAGGCTGATGTACTATTAAACAGGGCATTGATAGTATAAACAGACTAGCACGTATTAGATGTCTTCTGCCTTTAAGGCGAGGATAGATCTCGCCTATCGAAGTGTAGAGACACTTGGGTATGCGTGGACGTGTATTAGAGAATGCGATGCGTTAGGGACCCCACTTACACGATAAGTGTCACACTATGTGGCGGTTGTGTAATTATCCTTAAGACCGAGTCTTCATGGCATCACGGTGTGGATTGTCATGCTTTGACACTATTGAGGTTTCCCCAGCCATGGGCGATCATGCGGTAGTGATTGGGTATGATCTCAAAGCATCGCGGAGTATACATGATTGGTCGTCTGCAGGGAATCGCGTATCCTATGATTGGGATCGAATATCCGAAATGGCCTTCTTATAAGGAATGTCTTACTCTCGTGAATCTTTGCAAAGTGGGAGTAAACGTGTTACTTCGAGAGAGCCCGATATCCGCATTATAAGATACGATCGTTGATGTTTTGACACTCGACTAACGATCGTATGGATATTATTACAATGATGGGATTGTAAGTTACACGGTAACTGTTTCACATGAAAGGTAGTAGTCATTGAATTTGACTCTTCCGATGATTGGGGGTCACGGTGTGTTGCTAGACGCTATCCCGTGATCGTTAGGCATGAAGGGCATTTTCGTAATTTGCACTTTGTGTCTACGGCCAACATATTCGGAAGCCTATCGGGTCACACTATCGGGTCACACACATATGAACATCCAGCCGGATTAAAATGTGGTTATAGATGATAACCAAATAAGGAAAGTTTATCTCGAGACTATAAGGGTTATAGTGGTAAATTAATATGGTGGTATTTATTTATTATGAATAAATATAATACAAGATATTAATTATGATGATTAATTAAATATGTATATTGATACATATATTTTCGAAATTAATGATATATGATATATATTGATTTTGCAAATGAATTAATCATAGCATATTAATTAAAGAATTTTCCATAAGCCAATTTTGGAGAATAAGTGGCGCCATTCATTATGTATTATGATACACTTGGATTGTGCAATTTAATTAATAAGATTACCATAATATTAATATGTGATATTAATTGATTTTGAGAAAAATAGATTTATGGTAATAACATAATTTATAATCAATATAAGATATTGGAAAATCAAATTATGGAAAGAGAGATCAATCACATTAATTATTCTTCCTTATTTTTATTGGAAAAAGGTTTTCTTCTCCTCCACTCCAAGCAATAGGGGGCGCCTCTTACACTATAAATAAGAGGGCTTGCCAAGCTCTTTTGTACACCATTCTTCCAAGAGCAATTGTTCTTGTGAAGAATTGCAAGAACTCATAGTTCTTGTGTAAGAAAGAGGGGGCTTCCTATAGTGAGTTTGTGAGGAGGAAAAGTCCGGTCTAGCAACCGGGTTTTCCGATAGCAATCCATGGTGGGATTCCGGTGGGTCTGCTCGTGTGGACTAGCGGTAGAGGCCGAACACTGGGCGGCTCCATGTCGAACTACTCTCCTTGGACGGTCAAAGCGTCGATCTTTTAGATCAACCAAGGTAACCGCCGTCTTTAGTTTATTTGTTTATTGCTTAAACGAAGTCGATAGGAAATAAATTTTTGAATTCCGCTGCGTTCCCGCGTAGATTTCCTAACACTAATGTCACTGATAAGAGCTTGGCGGGTATGAAATTTGGAGATATGTCTCATCTGCTTTAGAGCAAGTGGGAGAATGTTGTGGATAGAAAGAATAAGGGTGTGGTGCTCTAAAAACAATCATTGCTTGTCTTTACGGGCAAGTGGGAGATTGTTAGATATAGTGGTGTCCGAAAGACAATTGTTGCTTGTCCTTACGGGCAAGTGGGAGATTGTTGGAAGTAGCGCCCGAAAGACAATTTATGTAATTGTTTTTAGAATTAATAAATGACAGATTTATTCTCATCTTATTATTTACTTCGTGCTTATAAGTAATACACTACTGAAAACCCTAAGTCGTATCATATGTAGCCATATAACTTAGTGTGTGACACACGCGAGGATTAATTTTATGGTGATACGCTTGAACTGTTAGTCTGTGGTGAAGTTAATCAAAGTATGGGGTCTATTGATTAAACCACCATTAATGCGCCCAGAACACTTTATGGTGTGACCGTCTTATCCGGACCTTCGACATTGGTTGTTTAAGTGGGGCATTTATATATGATGAGAGTCATATAGGACTGGAACGAATTAATCTGACTTTCTCATATAATTCCATGATTGAGAAATCTAATTAAATCACAAGATGGTCATATATGGATTAACCTTAATCCTGAAGTGATTGCATACTCCTACTGGTTTCATGATAGGGTTTGATGTGTTCGTTAAGGATCGCTAAGAGGCGCGGTCCGAATCACTTTCACGTTGGCACTATTCTGGAATGAGTGAGAAGTGTGTGTCTCACAGATATGGAATCCATTCCTTCCTGTGGGAAGTAGAAAGACAATCCCCTTATTTGTTAATCCTAGAAACTGATCGATCCCGGGAGTTCGTATTGGTTATGAACTAATTGATCACTAGTGGGTTAATGGCAAAATAAGGATAAGATGTATTGAAGAGGGTTTATGGAAATAATCCCGCTTCATTACGGATAGTCTATGGAGGGTTAGTTTATATGTAATGATTATATCAATGGACACTTATCGACTCGACTCGACGTTTTGAGAATAAGTTATATCTGTAATCGCTAGAGTTCAGTTTCGGATTTATGGTGGCGTAATTCCGGGATTAAAGAATTAAGTAGAAATATTATGTTCGATGAATATTTTATTTAATTTATTGTAGCTACTGGTTATAAGTCCATGGTCCCCGGGTTGGCTCCTAACGCGCGAGTGTTTTCTCGTTTTATGGAACTTCGAGATTAAATTAAATAGTTGGTCTATTTAATGAAGATGCAATATTGTTTATTTGGTAAATAATATGTAAAATAGAAAAGACATTTTCTATTAAAAAATGACTATAAGTTGCGCCACGCATTAGGATAATTTAGGAGAAGAAATTTTTCTAGATTATGTCACATGTGTGATTAATTAATTATCTATTTGTTGGATAATTAATAGAAAATTAAGAGATTGATTTTTTTGGGAATTATCTCTTATTTTGTGGGAAAAATATCTTTTCCTTATGGGAATAGGTTTTTGTGGTGTGAAAAGGATAGCTCTCTTGACTAGTTATTTTCCTATATAAAGAGAGTTCATCCCAACACAATATACACTTGATATTTGCGCCACTTTCACAAATAAAGAAGAGAAAATTAGTTTCTTGTTCTAGTCATTTAGAGAAGAAAAACCTAAGGTTTTTTTTGTGCATATTCGAGGAGGTTCTACCGCGAGGATCGACGTCCACCAGTCGTCGCTATGAGACACAATCCGGAAGACTACGGCATCTCCCTTTGGTCGAATATCTCTTCCTCTCTGATAAGGTAAATCTTCAACCTTCTCGTAGGATTAATTAGTTTTGTCTCATATCGTAAATCGCATAAGCTTCCGCTATGCGAAGATCGAGTGTCTCGATCGGTGCTACTACTTCTAGCATTCACTAAATGCTAGATTTGGAATGGCACTGGTGAGAACAGAACCTCCAGGTCCTGGGTAAGTTAGGAATTCGGAGGTTTGACTGTAGCACCGGTGAGATTCCGTTCAAGTTTATGGCCTTGCACCAACGGTAGTATGGTATACCTCCACAAGAGGTAATTGGAGCGGTCCAGCTTCACAATAGTGGTTTGATTTAGGTGCCCAGAAAATGGTGACTGTGAGAAGGGTGTAATTGGAAGTTTCGCAGGAGAAGAATGTGGGACAACTGATGTTCCAAACTAAAGAGTTGGAATCATCGGAGACGATGGAAAAGTGGGAAAAGAAGTTCCGGCAGCACTCAAGGGATGAAGGGGGATCTGCTGTGTAATCGGAATACTTGCTGTGATGGGAATAGAGGATCTCGTTGGCTGAGGGGTGGTTACCGACGAAGGAGCAATGGTGTGCTCCATTGGCTCAGATACCAAGATAAAAACTTAACAGTAATATTCTTTTGTATTAATTCATTCTCAACATTTACATCACATCACCTGTACTTCTTATACTAGCTTTTACATAACAGAATTTGTTACACACAAATCTATCAAAGATTCTTAGACAGGTTGTACCATGAGATAGTGACTGGTGTCACTCATTACTCTAATTCTTAACAACATCGCATATCAATATTTTTCATAAGTTTTTCAAGCACTACAGTCGGCAAAGCTTTGATAAATAAATTGAATAGGGGCCATAATACCAAAATTACTATCTAATTTGACAAGATTAAGAGCAAGAGCTTACTCATAGGCTGTAAGAATAAAAAATTCAACTTAAAGATCCATCTAACATTCTTCTTCTTTCTCAAGTCGATTTCCATTTCATCTCATTCTTCCAAAATTATTAACATTCAACCACTCATATATGTTCATTCAAGACTTTATAAATCATGATTCTTTCCCTTATTTTTTATGTATAACCTTTTTTGGTTTCTTTCTTTTAAGATCCAAATCGATCCATCTCCGAAATCGTGTAATTCATAAAACTTTTAGAATATTCTTTTGTTGAATATATTTAAAACAACTTTCCGAATGCTCCGACAAAAGAGCTTAAGAAGATTCTTATGTAGAATTCAACTATTTTCCTTAAGATCTACGTGATATCTAGTAGATATGCATATGATATTCATTATTTCAAGTCTACTTGCAGTTAAGTAAAGTAGATAACCAACCATAGACTTGTATAGCAGATTGTCCATTGGTTGTCCATCTTTGTCCATGTCCAATATGGTGGATGTGCTCATGAGTGTTGTACCTGGTTTCTGATTCTCAAAATTGAAAGTTGACCATGTCCTTGACATACTTAGTACGACTGATGTGAATTCTATTGCTCGTTTGCTTTACTTATAAGCTCATTAATATTTTAGCCCTCATAGCAGGCATCTCAAATTCTTTGGTCATCACTGACTCAATGTCCTTGCACAAATTAGAGTTAGTAGTGCCAAATATGATATCATCTACATATATTGTACTACTAAGAAATCCGAATTTTCTCTTTGTTGAAACAATCTCTCATCCTTATGCCCTCTTTAAAAACCACCTAACTCTAGATAAGAATATAACATATCATACCACGCTCTAAGTGCTTGTTTCAAATCATATAAATCCATCTCCAACTTATAGATATGGTCATGATGTTCGTTGTCCTCAAACCTGGGGTTATTTGACATATATATCTCTCTTGATCAAGCCATTAAGAAAATCAACCTTCAAACGTATTTCGAACAACTTGAAATAAAAAATATTGGATATGGAATTGAAAGTCTAACGGCTTCTAGTCTAGAAATAGGGGCAAATGATTCATCATAATCTATCCCTTCCAGCTGATTCTAGGCTTGTGCCACTAGTCTATCATTATTACTAATGATTTCACCAAGCTCATTCATTTTGTTTTTGTACACCCATCTAGTACCAATAGAGGTCTTGCCAACAGGCAATGAGACAAGATCCTAAACATCAAGTCCAGTGAACTGATTCAATTCCTGTCATGGCCGGTATCCAATCATCATCAGTCAATGCCTCTCTATTGGATTTAGGCTCTATAACGGAAAACAGTGCATGAAGTCATGAAGTTCAACAAGGGAAGTGGATCTTTTAGTCCTGATTCTAGCAGATGCCTCGCCAATAATGAGATACCTAGTGTGCATCATGTTTCACTTAGTCTCATGCACAATCCGTCTTTGTTCATCCTGATGTTGATGTTCGTGTTGATGTGCAGGTGATGTAAGAGCATCAATAGGATGAACTTATTCTACATTAACTGGTTCAGGATGATACTTAGTTATCACGTGTCGGAATCCATTTTCAGAAAATGGCTTGATTTCTGAAATGGGGTGTCACAAAGAGAACTACATATCATTATCATGTGATGTGATTTGAACGTTATTATAGATTCAATAATGTTATTCAAAGCTTATCTAAAATACCTTCCTTATGATGAATATTTATATTGTCATAAGTAGTTAGGGCTGGCAAAAGTTCCCGAAATCCCGAGCCTACCCGACTCCCATCCCGCTCCTGTCCCAAAAGTTTCCCAGTCCTGAACTTTTCCCGACCCGAACTTTCCGCGAATCATCCCATCCCAACTATAATCGGGAAATATTCGGGTACAAGTATACATTCTATGGGAATTAGTGTTGTTAAACGAACAGAGCCGCTCATGAACAAAATCGTGTTCGACTCGTTAGCATCTGTGATCGTTCGTTTGTTTAGCTTAACGAACCAAGCTTGAACAATATTTTAAGCTCGTTTCCTAACCGAACGAACACGAACTTACTCGTGAACGTTCGATTATATATGTTCGCGAATATGTTTATATAGATAAATCAATGTACAACCTAACTGACTTATAAGATGATAAAACATCTATTAATCTAATTGATACTCTAGGGTATTTTTATAAAATCTTGACAGAGTTGTCATAAGTTTTTACTACTATAATGTTTGAATTTTTCTTTGTATTTTGTTATTTATTCAGTTGGACTTAATTTTTTATACCTTAACAAGCCAAACTCAAATTGAGAGGCAAAAATACATCTAGCATGCCAGACTCGAACAATTTTTTTTTATAAATGACTTGAGTTTGAACATAATGTTATGTTCGTTTATTTAGCAAAAGTTCACGAACAAACTCGTTACCTTAACGAACCAAGCTTGAACATATTTTTCTGTTCGTTTATTAAACGAACGAACATGAACAAGCTCGTGACATAAACGAACAGAGCTTGAACAAGTGATATTCGGTTCGGCTCGGCTCGTTAACAGCTCTAATGGGAATCCCTACCCGTCTCGAATCAAACAATATTAAATTTCCTAACTTCTTATTTAATGAATATATAATGTATCATTATCATTAATATTACCCGGTTATTATTTTCTTTTTCCAATTTAGCTACTATATTTTCCACATATTCCATATATTTTCTCAACTTTGGAGGTGTTTTTTTTTGTTTTGCATTCAAAATTTCTCAACTTTTGTGTCAAACTCAATTATTTTTTAGAATAACCAAGCTCAAATTTTTTGCCTATTTTTTGTTACATTACAAATAAAGTATGTATATACTCATTTTTAACATAATATGGTAGACCTTGATCATTATTTATTTATTTATTCCAGGTAGCTTGCGTTTATTGTTATTAGATATTTCACAACAAGCTATTTGTTTTACTTATAAAAATTCAAATAAGTTGGCACAATCTTTATGTATTTCTATAAGTTGAGTTTGATTTCAACAAAATCATAAATCGAGTAAAATCCGGTTGATTTATCACCTACCAAACGAGTGCCTAAGTTGAAGAAAAGAAAAGTTTTTTGTTTGATAAATTTGATGAAAGAAGAAAACAACATTTTTTGGGATATCTTCTCCCGACCCGACGGTATCTCGATTGTCAGATCCTGACACTTTTCGAGTAGAAGACGGGGTAAAAAATTTATCCCCGAATCCTATCGGGATGGGAATCAGGTAAGAGGTTACGTAACGGGTCCCGACCTAATTCCACCCTAAAAGCAGTAATCAAAATAAAGTACTAATCCCCTAAAAAAAGTACTAATAATATGTTTTCAAAAATCGACTCAACGAAATCGTAGCGTAAAAATAGAGGGAATGGCGTGTATAAACCAACGAAAACAATTTTTTGCGCATTTGAGCTTTGACCAAAATCCTAATTGAAAACAAGGTTAAAGGCATATTAGCCCCCCATCTTCCTTCTTTCTTCTTCTCCATCTTCTTCTTCCTCTTTCATTCCTCCATTAAAGCACTTCATAATACCTCAATTAACACCACATCTTCCAGTAATTCACCCCATAAATTCGTCGCTCATCGTCTCATTCCTCCTTCTTCTTGCTTCATCTTTCACGATTTAAAAAAAAATGCGGCTCGCCGGAAAACGGCCGGAACCGTGAATTTAAAGGTTCAGGGATGCTTAGGGGTTAAGGGTTCAGGGTTAGGGGTTTAGGGGTTCAGGGTATTTAAAAGAATCACGACTCGCCGGAACTTGGCCGGAAAATCGTGAATTAAGGTTTCATGGGTGTTGGGGTGCTGGGTTTTGGGGGTTTAAGGTTTAAGGGGTGCTGGGTTTTGGGGGTTTAAGGTTTAAGGGGTTTATGGTTTTAGGGGTTTGGGGTGGTTCATAAGGGTTTCGGGGTTCATAGGGGTTAAAGTGGGTTTTCCGGCAGGTTTAGGATTAAGGTTTCAGGAAGAAGGAGGGTTGAGGAAGAATGTTGGGGTATTTTGGGTGTTTTCAAAACTTTTTATGATTCAAAGCTTATATGTGCATGAATTTGTTCAAGAAGCTTCTATGTGCAAATTTTTTGATCAAAAGCTTATACAACTTCCGTTCCAAAATATAAGTCATCCTAGGTGTTTTCACACAGATTAAAAAAGAGTTGAATATCATAAATTTGATGATTCATGTCTAAAATGCCCATTGACTATCATTAATGCAATAGTTGTTAAGTAACGAAAAGTGGTTGAATTGATAATAAATTAGACGTAAGATGGAGAAAAGAGTAATAAATGTTGTATTGGTAATGTAGAATGACTTATAGTGTGAGAAAAAATAAAATGTGGTCATCCTAGGTGTATTCACACAGATTAAGAAAATTGTTGAATGTCATAAATTTGATGATTAATGTCTAAAATGCTATTGACTATTATTAATGCGATAGTTGTTAAGTAATAAAAAAATGGTTGAATTGATAATAAATTAAAGGTAAGATATAAAAATGATTAATAAATATTGCATTGGTAATGTAGAGTGACTTATTATTATAGGACAAAACAAAATGTTTATGATGACTTATATTTTGAAACGGAGGTAGTATAACTGAAGCACACCTAAAAATAAGCATCCTCTCAAAATCATAAACAATGGCGTATTCTTCACAAGAAGCTTCCAAATTCAGTGGCGCAGGCATTCAGTTTGGAGACATTCCTCCAAATATTTTGGAAATCTTGGAGAATATTGAAGCCCCTTCACCTCCACCTGAAAATCAAGATTCCGGCGAATCCCATGAATCTCAATCACCGCTTTCTCCTCAGCTGCGGTTCGAAGGAATGGAAAAACCATCAAGAAATCCACGTCGATTTCCAAGAACGGCGTCGCCGCTACTGCCTCCTCCTCCTCCACCCCGGACTTTGTCACCACCATCACCAGCTATTATCAGCAGCTCTTATGTCGTAGTCCCATCGGAATGGTGTATTGATAACAGGTTAGATCATCGTTTTATGTATCTTTCACGACGGGATTCGTCATTGAAGAAAATGTCCCAACGATGGAAGCATTATCGAACCTTCCACTCAAATGTTGCAGCCAATTCCAACATCGGCCAAGAAGAAGACCTGCTCGAAGCCGAGGTCAAAATTCTTGGGTCGACGGTGGATTTTTGGCAGACATTTCCTCTAAAACTTCATAGCAAACCGGAAGGTGATGAGCAATTTCATCCTTTACAGGGTATACAATTAACCCCAAATCAAGAAGTTACACACGTGTGGGCAATTGGGCCGGTGAAATCTTCCCGGGATACACTAAACCGGAATCCAATCACGGCGGCGGCACAACCACAGCCACCACCCCTTGATGGGCTGCCATTTCCTTGGGTCACAAATTCAACCGGGACTAAAATGGTTACCCATGAGAACTTAGCCTCACGTTCCATTGACAAAATCACCGGTTTTGTTGAATGCCCAAAATGCAAGCTTTTATGGGGAATCGACTATCTAGTAGAAATGTATGTTGAAGCTGTGATATACATTACCCCGCAAAAAAGGAAGAAATAAAGTTTAATGGCGACCAAGTACTAAGAAGCAGTCTTTTTGATTGCAAATGTGATGGTAATGAAACTCCAGTAAGGCCCTTTATAAGCGACGATTTCAACAAAATCAATTGGATGTTCTGGGATTTCAGGATTTGGGCTTGGGTATTGTACAGTGGATCAGCTTATGTATTTTTGCAGAAGAAGGAAATTGGAAACAGAGGGAGACAAGAACCTTCTTATTCTTAAGTATGTGAAGATCTTATTAAGCAAGTGCTAGTCGATGTAAACATTTTATCTTCTCCTTAGAAATATCTGCTAAGTTCAGTGATTCTTGACAAAACCTCCAATGCTTTAGCATTTGGAACTTTGAGGTTGTTTATGATCAATTCCAACATGCCCTTTTATTTTTGCAATATAACTTCAGCATTGTTGTATCAGCTGTAGACATTGACTGCAGTTGCAAAGCAATATTCATCATTCAAGATTAACAGCCATTCTTGATCATTATGAAGCACTATATCATATCTTTCATTATTTTCAAGCTTGAAATGTTGAGATATGAAGGTAGTCCATGTATAAGTACCATCCCAACTTATAAGTACCCTGTATAAGTACCATCCCAACTTGAACTTATAAAACTGCAAGATAAAACCACTTTGATAGAGCAAGTGTAAGTGTACCAAGAAAAAGAGTGTGGAAAAAGTCTTAAACTCAAATACACATTGCATGATCTTAGATTTATAAGACTTCTACTAAATACATCATCTTATCAGATTGATCAAACAAACACATCAATCTTAATTAGGAAATGATAGCATGATGATATAAGCACAATGTCATATAAAAGGGCTTATCACGCATGGTATGAGATTGAAACATCAAGGATAATTATCATACGAAGCTCAAGCGTATTGCATAAAATCTTCTTATAACACATATGCCAAACTATATACACCAAACAGATTGTAGGGCCTAAATTAATACACAATGGATGCACAGATTTGACACAAATAGGACAATCAGACTTAGACATAAAGGTCATACATAAATAAGATGCACAGAACTCAGATGCACAAAAGACCTGGTCAGATATATTATAGACTTAACATTGTAGATATTGTTGAAATTGATGAAATTGAAAATACAAGAAAAAATAAAATGCGGAATTCTCATTAATCAATAAATTGATGAAGTTAGGTTACAATGTTGTTGATCATGAAGTATTTATAAGGGTATACTTCATTACAACGGTCATATTTTGTTATAACAGAATTAAGAAGGAGTTACAACAGAATAAAATGGTTTCAAGATTCAGTTGTAAGGTTCTTAGTTGAATTCTTCAATTCTGTTGATCTCATATGAATTCTTCAAGTCTGCTGATCTCAGCTGAAATCTTCAAGTCTACTGATTTGATCACCTATGTTCTGATTATCTAATCTGATCATCACATTTGAATATTCTCAGCTGAATATCCTTAATTATGAGTGTGTGCATATCTTCTTGCATCCAACATGCCTTTATCCCGACTATATGTTATAACACCTCCTCAAGTTGAGAGTGCTGAATAAAGCAGCTTGCACATTCCGTTTGCTTAACACTCCTTTATCCACTTGAACTAGACTGGAAGATCTTTCAAATCCCAATTTTGTCAATCAAATAGCATATAACAGGTGCATCTGATCGAGGCCTTTGTGAGAATGTCTGCAAGTTGTTAATTTGTGTGAATATACAGGAGCTTGATCAAACATGACTTGACTTTCTCCATGACCACATTGCAATCAATCCCAATGTATTTTGTTCTCTCTAGGAACACATGATTATGATCAATGTGGAATGAACATGCATTGTCATAATATAAGATAGCAGGAAGCTGGATTGGAATCTTCAAATTCTGTAAAATGTCGATAAGCCACTAAATCTCACAAGTGGCATTATACATTGCTATGTGTTCCACTTTATAAGAGCTTCTTGCCATTATTCTTGTTTGCTTCTTGGCTTTCCAAGAGATGAGAGCATCTCTTAAGGACATCATAGACTTTGAGATAGACCTCATGGTTTCTGGGTAGTCTGCCCAATCACTGTAGTGAATCCTTTCAAGATAAGATTGTTGTCAGCTGGAAAGAAATTCCCTTGCCATGGATTGGCTTTCAAGTATATCAGAAGCCTGTGAGCAGCTTTTATGTGGTTTTTAGTTGGGGTATCTAGAAACTAACATACATGTTGAACTGCAGATGCAATGTCATATCTGGTAAAAGTGAGGTAAATCAATTTACCAACTACTGATTTGTAGGCAGTATTGTCATCTAATAAATGTGAATCCTCATGCTGCAATGTTTGTTTAAATTCCAATACGGTTTTAGCAAGCTTAGCACCCTAAAACTCATATTCTTGCAAAAGATTCTGGGTATATTTCCTCTGTGAAATAAAAATGCCATTAGGTGTTCAAGCTGAGTCAATGCCTATGAAGTATTTACATTTACTAAGAACCTTGATGGTAAACTATTTGTGTAGATGGTCTTTGACTTGTTGTATCTGATTCAGGTAAGGTCTGGCTGCAATAATATCATCTACATAAACCAATAAGGCAACGAAGAACGTGCCAGATCTTTTGGTAAACAAATTGTGATCATGTTTTGATTGAACATATCTTTGACTATCCAAAGACTTTGTCAGCTTGCAATTTCATTGTCTTCTATCTTGTTTTAATCCATATAATGACTTCATTAATCTTCAAACCTGATTGGTTTCATCAGACTTGAACACTTGGGGAAGATGCATGTAGACTTATTTATGCAAATCTCCATGTAAAATAGCAGTGTTAACATCCATCTGATGAAGATGCTGAATGAATGTTGCTTGTACATTTGAAATAGCTCTTGTCTTCCAGCTGGCATAACATTCATATTCTCAGTCTTTTGACACATTGTCTATGCTTCTCATTCATTGCTTGTTAGATTTTGTCTTGTCATCTTAAAGTGTATACTTTTCAGAGCTGATATTACGTCTGACTTGAATCTTTAGATTTGGTCTGAGTATCTTCAAGTCTGATTCTAAATATTTTCAAATCTGATTCTGCTCCCAGCTTGTCTCGATTTCTTCTTTCAAATTCGATTCTCGTTTACTCTGATCTTTATATATGCAGAGATCATAGTACTCCATATTTATCTTTTCATCACATTTGCAAGTATCATAAAGTTATTCCAAACCATCACAGATTTACTTGAAGATATCTTTATGATCTTGATTTCTCAAAGTTTGATTGCGTATGAAGACATATAGGATATATATTATAGTTCTTGTATAAATAATCATACTTTAGTAAATCTTATACATATATTAGATGTAGCCTCACATACTTCTTTCAACACTAGTCTTGACCATCATCACATCATCAAAACCAAACTACTTAACAATATTAAACCTATCGTTGACTCTCATCAAGTAGCTTCAAGTAATTGCATTGTAAAAAAACGAACTTGAAATGTTGTACAAGCCGTTTCCATGACCCTGTCAGTGGGGGTCATAACCTGGTCAACCTTTCTGGGTCGGATTGTCTAACAAATTTGTGCATATACATAGTATTTTCAAGCACTTTATATTTTTTAGAAATTCTGCAAATTGTTTTATGCGTATTGCTACGCGTAGTGAAGATAGGTTTGGTAGTGTTGTGTTGCTATTGACCTTTGTATTATCACATAATATACAATATGGACTTGAATACGATCTTTATGTGTTTTATCTGCTCCAACATGTCTTTTATGTTTGCTTATTTTTTTTTTTTTGGTAAGGTACAATAATTTACTCGCGATGGATTACGGCGATTACCATGATCTTCGGACCTTGTCAGATGTTTGACTAGATTTACTATAAATGTTCTTGCTCAATGCATTGTATCGAATGTCATGATTTTACGTGTCACGTGGGATGTTTAGCTAGTCATATAACTCGTATTGCATCACACCTTTACACTAGGTGATGGTAGCATGCATTGTACCCATGACTATATATATTAGGTGCTTAAACAAGAACATGAACATTACATGCGCAACAAGAACATGAACATGCTAAGTAGGTTAATAAAGAAACTGAACAAGTACGTGCAAGATGAACTAAAATAGTTAACGAGACAAGTTTTCTATGCATTGTTATCATCATGTCCTTAAATTATTTTCTTTATTTGATCATTTAAAACTATTTTACAGTTGGTGAATTAGATCCATGTCCTGTATCTCGAATTATGACAAACATTAATCTTTTTTCTTGATCTTCTACTCCTTACTGAGATTTTTCATGAGCTCACTCCTTCCTCTTTGGTTGAGAAGTCTGTGCAGGGTTTAAAGGACATGTTGGCTTCTCTTAAGAGCAAGCACATATATGATGGACGGTTGGTGCTCTGTCATGATGCCTAAGTGGTAGTTTGATTTCTTTTCTATATGGCCTGCGTGCCATTATGCTTTAGTATCCATTTATGGTGGATATGTTGTACATGAGGAGTTGTAGTATTGTTTTGGCTACTTATGAGTTAGTTTGCAGTAGTGATATTTCTGGAGTATGTGTCTTTGCACCGTAGATGTGTAGCCAATTCTCAACTACTAAGTTAGGGATTGTGGACGCGCACGCAGTTAAGTGATAACATGCTATTTAGTACCTTAACTACACCTTTATTTACCCTGAATTATGCTCAAGAGAGGAAAGATAAGTTGAATATGGTGATAAATACATGTTAATTGCTTATTGAGTGTTCTCTAGATATTGATTTTGCATTTATATGATTTCCCTGAGGATTTGGTACTGTTCTGTGTTGTTTTACGTGTTTTAAAGGAGTACCTTGTTTCGGAGCAGCTGAGACATGGATCTGGACCAAAAGAAGTCATGGGGCCGAGTTGGAAGGGTCCATGAAGAGATCTGTCGAAGAAAAGAGCTGAAGTTGGGCTCGATATACCGAGGACCATCACCGACTTACCAAGATCTTGGATGTCATGAAATTAACCCTACATCATTTACTATGTCGGCAGGGGTTTTATTGAGTCTTATGTCGGCTAAACTGTTTATATAAAACCACAGTATTTCTTTGTTAACATATACTCGAATAATCTATCAAGTTTTATGAAATAAAAGTTTGATCTTGTGATTTTGTTTTTCGGTTTCCCTTTTCCACGCCGTCTCTAACCTAAGTTGATCAAGTTAGATCTCCATAGCCGAAGGTATGAAGCTTGAAGGTTCCTTTATGTCTTAGTTATGGTAGATTTACTTGCTTTCTACGTGTTGTATTTGATTAAATGTGTAACGACCCCGTAATTTACCAGAATTAATCATAACGAAGCAATGTAGTTCCAGAATTAAGAACCACCGCACCCGATCTACCCACTGTCTATACCGGTAAATCGATGCACTTTTAGGTCACCTTAATCTGGAGATTCAGCGTCAGCTACGTTGATCGACAAGTTTAATTAACAGTAGGTTAGATCATGCCAAATCTGCTTATTGTAATCATAAATTAACATGAAGGACGATAAAGTGAAGTGTTAATTAGGACATAGTCTGGATCGATCTATAGGACCGTGCTAGTCAATCCATGATAGCAAATTAGGGAGGTTCTCGGTCTTGAGCCGGCACTTTCAAGAAACATAACATGTAGCACACAAAAGAAATTTCATGTTAGAGTAACAACATTGTGCTAAAATCAGTGATTCTTGACAAAACCTCCAATGACTTAGCATTTAGAACTATGAGGTTGTTTCTCTCTCTCTCTCTCTCTCTCTAAAACTTTTCTCTCGGCTAGCTCTCCATCTTCAGCAAAGTTCCGGCGCCGATGGCTTATTGTTGCTAGCGCCCAACCTTTATTTTTCTCCTTTTCGTTTTTCTGTTTCCTTTTCTTCTGTATAGTTCTTCTGTGATCTGTGAAGCTTCGACCTTTTGTTGCAACCATCTTTTCCTCCGCCATATCTGGTGGTTCTGGCCTTATTTGTGGTGGCGGGTGACGTGGGTTTTCCTAGTGCTATTCCAGTCCTTAACCGACAGTGTATCGGGTCAAACTGTAGTGCTAGTATGGTGAGTCAGGTGTCGAATCCTCAGGGAAACGTATGGTAATTCAGAGTGTGGCTAAACACCAAGAAGCTATTATTAACTCAATCTAAGTCGCAATTTTTCTTTTTTTTCTATTTAGTAACCTTAAAACAGTAAATAAGTGCATAAAACTAAAACAGATATATATATAGATACATAAATATATATATAAATATATAGAAATACATATATATATATATATATATATATAGATATAAATATATATAGGTACCAATACAATATATAAGATATAAATACTAGTAATATTATAAAAGACTAGCCAAGAATATGTCATTTGAATCAAGATTCTTTTTAGTAGAAATAGATGTGCTCGATCTTTCCTTATTTTAAGGTGAATCAATTATATATGAATCGGTGTATTCCTAAGCTAGACAACTCCTCCTCACACGAGCGTATGAAATTGTCATATGTCAAATTGTCATCGCTTAATCTCCACAACCGCCCCATGCTAATCTTAGTTAGTCTCGAACAGTGCATGCCGAGTACAAATCTACCCCGGATAAAAGAGGTTATTCCGCTTGTCGACGGCCGATGTTATTCAAGAGGCTCCGGTTGTCGCGGATCGATTTAACACAAACGGTGTAGTTTTAATCAAACTCGTGATTTTAACATTATTATGATCTTGAACACAAATTTAATAAGATTCATCTTTCCCAAGACAAATCGCCCCGGGTAGGAAATAGGATTCCGCTTGTCACGCTTTCACTCGGCCATTTTTACCCTCCGGTTTTTCTATCCTTTATCTCATATCCTAACTTCTCTCGGTCGGGTTCATCGTTAGGTTATATGTTGCGATTCATCTTGGTTAATTACGCTAATCCGAATATTATCAATACGTTGCAAGATAGAAAAAGATTCATTATAATCGATTTTAATTCAATTTTAACTTAGTCATCATCTATTTCCTAAAAAGATAAACTAATTTAATTTCATATCTTGGCTAGATATAGAGTTAGCCTAATATCATTATAACTAATATATAGATACTAATAACAACAAACAAACATAAATACATTAAAAGTTACAGATTACAATTGTAGTGTCGTAGCCGTATTCTCCGGAAATAGCAACTCCTTTAGCAACAACGAGCCTTGATAAACCTTCTAAGTACTTAAACGATACTTATACTACAAGTATTATTTCGACAGAGTGTCGTTTACGGTATTTACGTAACTACATACTAGATTAAGATAATATATATATATATATATATATATATATATATATATATATATATATATATATATATATATATATATATATAGTAGTGATATATATATATATATATTGGTACAACTTCCTCAAGCTGCAAATGAGGAGTATTTATAGAGTGGATGTCAAGGCCGGCGCTGGTCGGTGTAGTCCCGCGGGCCGGTGCTACAAATGGAGATTCTCTCCCGACAAATCCCCATGTGTCTTTGGTGGCGAGAGAGATTCCGGCTCGGTCGGGTTTTTTCGGTTCGGGCCGGATCTTGAAAAATATCTTTCTTCCGCTTAAATCTTGCTTCGGTTTTAATTCTTCGCTTTCTATCACACGCACTCAAACACCAAAAACACGAGCCACGATAATTTTGATCATAAAAACTATAAGTTTTATTAAAATAATAACGATAATATCTATTTATAATGATTTCGATTTTTATGCGTTTTAGATATATTTTTATAGAATTTATACGATATTATCGTAAATACGATATAAAAAAAGTCATATAATATGATTATATTTTTATCATACATCAACTACTCCCCACTTAGCTTTTGATCGTCCTCGAGCAAAATAAGCGATAATATATAAATCATTATAATGCAAACAATATAGCTCTTCTAGATTAAATTTCTAACTCAATGAACGTATGCTATCAACATTATAATCATATTAATTTTATCTATCTAAGATTATTAAAAATAAAAAGTGTGTATAACTTAATAAATTAGTTATAAATATTATCTAAATGAAATTCTACATGAATTACTTAATAACTATAAAATAAAATACTTAGAATAACTTTGTAATCGCCACTATATGAAATTTCGAAATCAAGGACTAAGTCAAGTAGTTGGCAAAATGGCTTATAACGTTCAGGCTCAGGGTGTTTGGCTAATCGAAAGGATAACAAAGGGAAATCAAAAGAAAATAGAGGCAAATCGTACGTGCTTACACCTTCAACTTTTGATCAAAAATACCTTGATTAGTAACATCCTGACACTGTTTTTTTTTGTTTTTTTTTTAACAACAAACAAACATATCCGAACTCATTACCAGAGTCGACTATCTTTCAAGTGTCATGAGGTGAGTACGGATACATCAAAGACTTAATTATTCCAACTTTTTCTTTTCTGAGAATAACACTTTTTGTTAATAGATTGCCTTCCAAATAATATTTATTCCAATCTCAAAGATATACCATTATTGAATTTCGATGTCACCACCGCTATCCATAAGCACATACTAAACTTGCGGGATTTCAAAGAAATGTAGACCAATTTAAGTTAAGGGTCGGTTATATCTAGTTAATCATAATGGCTAATTTCGAGTGAGGTCTTGATCACTCTGCAAGGCCGAGGCGCGGGACAAAAATTGGAAATTACATTCGGGTAGGCTTATTTGGCCATAGTTAGTCAAAGTAATGCCAAAAATCTCATCATTCCTAATCCGATTCCAAATTCATACTTGTCTTGAAAACAAAATCATTCTAAAATTTTATTATAATTATAAGTAACTTTTGTCTAATTTCAAAAAAAAAAAATATATTTCATATTATTTATCTAGGTATACATACTTAAAATCTTGATAAAAATCTAACATAGATATAAATAATATAGAAATAATATATCGAGATTACTTTACTTAATTAAAAATTTATTCTATCCAAATATATCATTTTTATTATAATGATTATATATTATTTCGTTTATTTCCTTAAGATTGATTAAACTAAGTGCATCAGTAATTGATATACTAAATTTATTTTATTTACTAACCAATCTCTACTCCCCACTTACGAATTGGCATAATCGCCTCGATGTGTAATGAGTAGTAAAAAGTTGGTTGAGGAAACAAAATAAATTTTATAACGGGTGAATATTGTTACGTGTCATATAGATTAGCGTTTATATAATATAGCATAATAATAATAAAAAAAAAAAAACATTAACACAAACAAATATACTACAATATTAAAAAATACAAGTGAACTACTAAATACTATTATAAACTAAAAACTAAAACTAAGTTAATCTAGTTATGATTAAACTAATTTATTATAAGTTAATTTATTCTATCATTATTATTATCTTTGATATTCCTTACAACTATCATAACTACCTAATTTTCTCCACTTGAAGATCCTCCCGGAATATCGACTGGTAGTAGCCCTACCTAAGGAAGTCGAGCTGGAAAGTACTCATCAGTCGCTCTTGCTGGTACCCTAGCCAAACGAATACTTATTCTGGAAATCAGCCATGCAAAAGGCATAGGCTGCCGGATCGGTCTGCTTCCCAAATGCAAAACTAATAAATGCTTTAATCAATATTCCCAATCTATAACAAATTTCCGCCGTTATAGCATACAACAAGAATAATTCATCATCACCGAGTTCCGAGAAATCATCGCTTGGATAAACTCGTGAATTGATGAAACATTTCGTGTTCTCAAATGGGAAAGTAAAGCGGCGTGGAGACATCTCTATCCCTATCATAATGTTGGAATAAAACTTGATAAGATTCCGAACATTTGTTAATAAATCCTTCAAAGCCGTGTCAAGTCTCCACCGATACTCATAATGACTAGAGGGTGATGTTTGACCGGTGGTATATGAAAAAGTTGATTGATTACGGTAGAAGTAAAAGGAACAACAAGACTCTAATGGTAACAGATCAGAATGATTCTACAAGATCGCCTCCTCTGCAAGTACCGAGTGAAACTCTCTTACCATTGTAACATTAATTCTTCCTCCGGGCATACGACAAAAATAATCCCACCCATCTGCGTCCATTCTTATGAATGCCCAATTATCCACTTTTCGAAAATTTAGACCTCTTTCAACCAAAGACCGTGATTGGTTGAAATTACTCAAGAAAGGGTGTGGATTTGCTTCATTCATATAATTGTAAGGAATGGGGTGGAAAACGGATAATGCGAATTAGGAGTACGGAGTTTGGGGTATGCGGAGGAGAATAATCATTAATCTGATTTAATGATCGGACATTTTATACGGAATATATAAGAAAACGAGAGGCTTAAGAAGTGAATTGGCAAGTTGAGTAGTGAGCCCTCGCTTCTTTATATAGAAGTGCCGATAATAGGTAAGAAACAACTCTGAATGAGGTCGGTAGAACACCGCATCGGGCGCGGGCCGGTGTAGTCCCGGCGCGGGCCGGTGCTACAAAGGTTTCGGTCACATTTTTGCATTTCGTGATGTTCTATCAGGTTTATTCAGTGTGAATGTATGTAATTTTATCTAAAACAGGGGTGGAAAATTCTAATAATACAGATACAACGAAGAAAAAACGTAAATCGCATGCTGAGGTACTAACCACAGAGTACATCAAATTGTCTAAAATAAAAATCAAACCAAAGTATATCGTCAGACATCGTAAAATAGGAAAAGTTTACTTAACTACTCATCTCCATCATAATCCTCATCTTCGCCATAAGATGAGTCAAAATGAGCCGAAAAGATCCAAACATACTAGAAGTAAAATCAGCCCCGAGAGACCGAGTCGTACTAAAATCATAGTTAAATCATTGTGGATCCACCGACGTAGAAGCTTGAAATGTAGCTTTGAGTTTGCCTCGTCGTCATTGTCACCGAACCTTCTAATCCAAACGAGCCGAGACTCGCCACATCATCTCATCGAAGTTACTCTTCCCATGCCCATGGATGCATCAAACGTGCTCAGAAACATACTACCCTCGTCCTACTGATGACGGCATATAGTCCCGGAATAAAATCGGTGGTGGGACAGTGGAATCCAACTGGCATAGTATACGGGTCAGGCTGACTCTGAGGGTAATGTGGAGAAATTTCTGCATATCTGGGTTCTATTGCACTGATGAAAGCTCTGTGACCTCTTTGGCCAATCCTAAGATCTTCAGCCCACTTTCTATTTTGTTCACAAGCTAAGGCTATATTAGCATCAGTTCTAGCCTGAGCTTGAATCATATGCTGAAACATAGCCTCTACTTGGCTATTCTGGCCCTGAAGTGGCTGCGGCTGAGGTGATTGCCTAGGAACTTGAGATGTATGAATAGGAGATGGCTGTGGTGGTTGTTGACGCTGCTGGCGGTTGGGATTATTGTAGTTGATTCTACCAGCAGGCAAGGCAGTTAGTTTCTGACCAATAAGTGGAGCAAAAGGTGACATAATCCTATCTGAGGGTAGTACTGGTACTTCATGAAGATCACACAAGGCAGAAATAAGATTAGGGAACGGCAGACGTCCTCCTCGAGTTCTATTCTTTACAAAATCACATGCCTTGGTAAAAATTAACTTCCCTAGATTTATTGGAATGTCATGCACCATAGCCTGTGCCAAAACAACATCCTCACGACCATAAGCACATAGATGAGTTGAAGGATTAACATTATATCCTATAAATTGCTTGATAGCCCTGATGTCCCTTATACACTGTCCATAAGGAAACCTATTATCCTTCCAAACTGCTGTGGAATCAAAGGCAGCCTGAGCTTCAAATGATTTAGCTAGTAGTCTACCAGCGTGTCTAAATTCCAAACAATCCTGATAATCATCATCCTCAAGTATCTCAGGTAACCCATAAATAGAATTTATCACGACAGGATTGAAGGAAACATTAACTGTCCTGAGAGGGATATTTTCTAGATCATCAAGAGTAGCCATATCATAAGTAGATAAAAACAGAATAAAATTCGCTACCATTGTGACATTTATGTTACTAGTGCGCTCCATCGCAATTTCCATCCATTCCCTATCTTGGAAGATTTTCTTCACTTCTTCTCCCAAACAAATAAAATCAATACCACGTTTCTAGAGTGACCCCAAGACTTATCAAAAATCCATCATAGGCATTTTTAGCTTCAATACTAGCGGTTTTTTCAAAAGAAACGGCTTCTTCAAGTTCGCTTATGGTCGCGTTCATGAACCGTACTACTATAGGTTATCTGGTTTTCTTTTCTTAGAGCTTCTCCTAGATGATGAGGCCATCTACGATATTTGGTATGACAAAATAACAACAAAAAACAACAACAAACACAAACAAGTACTTAGACCAAATTATAGGAAAAATTAAAATTAAAATTGAAAGCTTGATAAAATTGAAATGATTGATATATATATATATATATATATATATATATATATATATATATATATATATATATATATATATATATATAATTACCGTAGAGAGCTAGAAAGAGTATATAGTTGCCGGAATAAATGGTGGTGCCACTAAATTGTGTTGAAAAGAGAGGAGCTTTGCTTGAAAAATCTATCCTTTTATGCCATGTTGATGAATTTGTGAAGTGGAATGGAAGAGAAGATGATTAATTAAGTAATTTGGGATAGAAAATTGATGAAATTTTTGAAGAGGGGAAAAGGGGTGGGGTCGCCTCCTTGGTGAAGAAATGAGGAAGATGAAGATGAAAGTGTGATAATTTTAGGTTATAAAGCTAATGAATCGAATCGAACTCCTATCGACTCGATTTGTTAGTAATTACTCGATTCTCCTTTTTTTTTTTTTTAAAAAACTTTTTAAAGAAAATATTTTTGGTATGATAAATTTTAATTCTATCATATAAACCATATATGATATAATCATAAATTTATCATAAAATTTTTATGAAATTTTTGAAAATAAACATAAAAGAAAAAAAATAAAATTTAATCTAATTCTACTCCTATCACCTTTAAATCTTCGAGATTTCTATAGTAACGGTCCATCAACCTGATTCCTAGAAATGATGCGTTTGAATTCTCTCTTTGTTGTCCATCGATTTTCGGATAACCACCTAGTCGTTCCCATCTTAATTACATTCAAACATTCATCCTGGATTTGGTTGTCTTGTCCCCACATTTTCCATTATGTTCACTTTTGCCACAAATTCTACATCTCTTTAGAAATCTTGCCTTCTCTTTATAGCACTTCTTGAATTTCAATTACAAAGATCTCTTTCTCTCGATTTCAGATCGCCTTCTTTGTTCAAAGTAAAACTAAGGCTTCTATTCTAAAGGCAACATCTTTATCTAAACCTAATTTTAAAAGTAAAATAAAAACTTCTATTCTATCTATAAAAGGCATTCCAGCTTTTTACGCTCATCCGGTAAAAGACTTAAATTACTTAAATTGCATATTAAAAAGTGAATTTAGAAAGATAGTACCCGTAATCGGCCGAGTTTAGAATTCATGCTTCCTTAATCCGCTGGAGGGTCATTACACTAATATTTCTTCGGTTTGAGGTATCCTTCGCCTACGAATAATTTTACCTCGTGACCATTGGCTATAAAAGTTGTTTTTCCATCGCTTAGTTCAACAACTCCACTTATAGACTTTAGTTACGCCGTAGGACCTCGCCCATCTAGATTTAAGTTTTCCTGAAACAACTTTAAACGTGAATTGTACAAAAGTACTCGATCACCTACATGGAACTCACGATTATAGATTTTCTTATCATGGAAAGCTTTATGCCTTTCTTGTAGATTCGAGCATTTTCATAAGAATCGAGTCGAAACTCCTCCAGCTCATTAATCAAGTAATCTATGATCACCAACACTTTAGGATCAAAATTTAGGAATTTAATAGCCCATAAAGCTCGGTGTTCTAATTCAACAGGAGATGACAAGATTTACCAAAACTAATTTATAAGGAGAACAACCAATTGGTGTTTTAAAAGTCGTTCTATATGCCCATAATGCATCATCTAGTCTTTCTCCTGGCTTCTATGATTTGAGTCCACTGCTTTCTCCACGATTCTTTTAATTTCTCTATTAGACACCTCTACTTGTCCACTAGTTTATGGATGATAGGGTGTTCCTAGCTTATGAGTTACACCATATTTCTCGATTATCTTAGTAAATGGTCGGTTGCAAAAATGTGAACCTCTATCACTAATGATAGCCCTCGGAGTGCCATATCTTGTAAATATTTTTTTAAGGAACCTTAGCACAACCTTGGTATCGCTTAGTGGGAAGAGCTTCACTTTCTACCCATTTCGAGACATAATCGACCATTACAAGAATAAATCTTTTTCCAAACGATATAGGAAAGGTCCCATGAAATCTATACCCCATACATCAAATAATTCACATTCTAAAATCGGTTGCATAGGCATTTCATGTTTTTTCGATATATTTCCCCATTTTTGACATGATTTACAAGATTTTACATATTTATACGCATCTTTATATAGTGTAGGCCAATAAAACCACATTGTAAAACTTTGAAAGCGCTTTCCATCCTCCATGATGACCTCCCCCTCACGATCATGACAAAACGATAAAACACTTAAAATCTCACTATCGTGAATACATTTTCTAATTATTCCATCCGAGCATCTTCGAAAAGATCCGGTTTCTCCTAATAGTAAAACTTCAAGTCGTAAAAGAATTTCTTTTCTCACGCTAAGTCCAATGAGACGGGATGTACTTACAGTTAGATAGTTAACAATATTCCCAAACCATGGTGAATTTTCTTTAACGGTATCCTATCTTTTAATAATTGCATGGTTAAGGGAGTATCTATTCTAAAAGTTGTTCATCAGAAATGAATCTCAGATTTCATTTCCTCTTCCTTCATCATTTTCCATTCTACTTAGATGATCCACTACTACATTTTCACTTCCTTTTTTATCCTTGATTTCTATATCAAATTCTTGAAGTAATGTAATCCATCTAAGAAGACGTGGTTTAGCATCTTTCTTACTTAATGAGATACTTCAAGGTTGAATGGTCTCAGATAAATAATAACCTTAGACCCAACAATATATGATCTAAACTTTTCTAAGGCAAAAATTACAACCAACAGCTTCTTTCTCTCAGAGTTGCATAATTAAGTTGAGTCATTTGCATTTAGAGTGTGAGATGCATAGTAGATAGCTTTGAGTATTTTGTTATATCTTTGACCTAAAACAAACTCCTACAAATAAATCACTTGCATCACACATTATCTCAAAGGCAAATCCTACCTGGTGCTACCAAGATCGTGCAGAGAGTCAACTTCGCTTTTAGGGTCTGAAATGCTTCCATACATTTATTATCAAAGTTAAATGGTACCTCTTTTTCAAGCAAATGACTTAGAGGCTTTGCTATCTTTGAAAAATCTGCAATAAATCTCCTATAAAATCCTCGCATGTCCGAGAAATCCTCTCAAAGTTCTTAGATTGACTGGTGGAGGTAACTTTTCAATTACTTCGACTTTAGCTTTATCTACTTCGATACCCATTTCGTAGATTCTATGACCTGCACAATTCTTTCGATACCATTAAGTGACATTTTTCCCGCTTAATACTAAATTGGTATCTTCACAAATACAGTAACACTCGCTCTAAGTGTGATAAACATTCATCGAAAGAATCTCCATAAACACTAAAGTCATCCATAAAGATTTCTAAGAATTCCTCACCATGTCGTAAAATATTGCCATCATACATCATTGAAATGTAGCTGGTGCATTACATAAACCAAATGGCATTCGCTTATAAGCAAAAGTTCCATACGGACAAGTGAAAGTAGTTTTTTCTCTATCTCCTACCGCAATGAATATCTCAGAATATCCTCGAATAACCATCTAAGAAACAATAATATTTATGTCCACTTAATCGCTCCAACATTTGTACGATGAATGGAAGTGGATGATGATCTTTCTTAGTATGTTCATTCGGTTTCTAAAATCAATACACATTCGATATCCTCGTAATTTCCTTTGTCGGAATCCATTCATTTTTATCATTTTCTTTTATCGTGAAACCTCCTTTCTTTGGTACTACTTGAGTTGGACTCACCCATTCACTATCCGATATGGGAAATATTATCCCCATTTCTAATAGCTTAATGACCTCTTTCTTAACAATTGATTGTAAATTTGGGTTAAGGCGGCGTTATGGCTGAATACAAGGTTTAGCTCCTCATTTAGGATGATCTTATGAACGATATCTCGTGGCTAATTCCTTGAATATCCGCCACTCGTCCATCCAAATGCTTTCTTATGATTTCTTAACATTCTAAGTAATTGATCTTCACGCTCATTAGTCAAGGTCGATGAAATAATAATTGGTAGTAGATTATCATTTTCAAGAAAAGCATACTTAAGATTTGTAGGAAGTGGTTTCAATTCCATTCCTCGGTGGATCTTCTATCAAGGTTTTAGAACCGGTCCGTCTAGTTCTAATTCCAAATACTTATGCCACGGATGTTTAGAAAATAAATTCCTTATCAAGATAAAGGATCACTTCTTTCATTTCAAGATCATTTTCATCTTCTTTATAGATAGATAATGTTAAACATTCCTCTAGCTTATCTTCATAATCTTGCAATTGATCATCACAGAATGTAGATATCTTATCTATAAACGAACATGATTCTGTGATTTGTATGGATGATTCATAGCTTTGAAGATATTGAAGGAAACTTTATCTTCATTAACTCGTAGTATCGCTTCTCCTTTTTGAACATCGATTAATGTTCTTCCCGTAGCTAGAAATGGATGACCTAGAATAATTGGCGCCGAATATCCTTCTTCCATTTCCATTATTACAAAATCTACTGGAAAGTAAAATTTGTCTACTTTAACCAACACGCCCTCGATGATTCCCTTAGGATGTTTAATCGATCTATCCGCCATCCGAAGGGTCATTTCAAGATTTGTAATCTCTCCTATGCCTAGTTTCTTATAATCATCATAAGACATGAGATTAATACTTGCTCCTAGATCACATAGTACCTTCTAAAATGTAAACCTCCAATCTCACATGGAATGGTAAAACTACCTCGGATCTTTCAAGTTTAGAGGCAACTTATGTTGAAGTATTGCAGAGCATTCTTCATTAAGGTATATATTCTCATATTCTTCTAACCGCTTTTTGTTTGATAGATATCTTTAAGAAACTTTCCATAGGTAGGCATGTTGATTAGGGCTTCAATAACAGGATATTGACATGAATATGACGAAAAGTATCAAGGAAACGAGCATACTTTTATCGCTTTTTATCTTTCTAATTTGATCCTTAGGTGGGTAAGGTAAAGATTCTAAATCTATAACCTTAGGTTCTCAAGTTATACCCTCTGCTCCTTTTTCTTAAATCTTTGAGCATTACTTGTCCGCCATGTTTCATTCTCATCCAATTTTTCTTTGAAACATCTTCAGATCGATTTTCCTTTTTCGGTTGGCATATCTTCCTTATCTTTTTCTTTTCTGTTCCTTAAATAAGGTTCTCGTGTCTTTATCTCATTGGATCTATTAGAATCCTAGTGATTTTGACCCATTCCTTATTTTTACTTTCGTGTTCAACTTCACTATTTTGTTTCAAGAAATCTTCAATAATTTCTTCTTCTTCATCAAGAAATTCAAGTTCAACCAAGTTTCCATATTCGCCTCAATCTTTCCATTTAAATCATTCTCTACTTCATTATCTCCTGAGTTTTCTGCTCCAAAGATCTCCACAAAGTTTTCTACTTCGTAATAACAAAGATTTACTTCTCTTGGGTTTCTTTCAAGATTACTTGGTAATCCTCCCTGAGGTCTAGTGTTTTTACGCTCTCTCCTTCTACTCAAATGGTCTTCCATATTCCTTATTGATGCTTCTATAGTTCTCATTCGGTATCATGTCCACTCATGGATGTTTTTAACGCACTCATATCCTTAGTGATCGTCCTATAGAAGTTATCATAGTTTCTACATTTTTAGCTTGAGTAGAAACTACACCCATCATATTTTCCATTAATTTCTCCCATTTATCAACTCCTTCAAAGTTGAGTTGAACTTTGAGTGACCGTATACTTTGAGTAGTATGTTGTGGATACGATCTAGTAATGATTGTAGGTTCCGATTCATGGTATCTCCTTGATAAACTTGATTACTATATGAATTCTTATATTGAATCGATACGGTGGTTGTCCTTGCTTACTAGGGTTTTCGCACCAACGATAAGTAGGGTGATCTCTTCTAATAGCACTAAACGAGTTTGAATACGCGTTGTTCAAATTCTTATGTCGTTGTAAAAACTCACCTCCTCCCTTGAATATCCTGTTGGTTCTTCAACTCCTAATGACACATTATCCTCGATTTGAGTATTCAAAGTGGGTATACTATTTTCTCAACTTAGATTTTTGTTTGATTGTAGACCATCAAATTTCCTACTTAAATTCTCCAAGTGTGCTAGAACTTCCGTATTCGATGTACATTCTCCTCGCAAATGCTACTTTTCTTGTGCTAGAACCGGTTTCCCACATTCTCGTTATTTTTGGAAATCTTTTCTATGGCATCGTAAACTAATTGGGCTTCACTCATCATTAAAGAACCACCACATGCATGATCAACGCCTCACATGAGTCTTTCCTTAGTTTACTTACGTAAAAGTTGGATTTGCATATCTAAGGAATAACCATGATCGACAAGCTCTTAATAGTTTCTTAAATCTCTCCCAAGCATTCCTGCCGCTTCTTCGATCCTTGTCTAAAATTAGCAATTTCGACCTTTAACTCCAAATTTCTACCAGAGTAAAATATTGCTTTAAGAACTCGGTTTGAATCTCCTCCCAACTTGTCAACGAATGATGTGGGAGTGACATAAACCAATCTCGTGCTCTTCCTTTTAAAGAAAAATGAAACATTGACATCCTTGTTAATTCACGATGAGCACCTTGACTTTTGGCTGTATTACACAATTCTTCGAAAAGATAGAGATGATGATGTGGATCCTCATCATCTTCTCCTAGAAATTGGGCTCTTGTGTCAATTAAACCAAAAAGATGAGATTTTATTTCGAAATTATTCGCTCCTTCATTTGGTAAAAGAATTGGATTATTAGTCCGATTTCTTCTCACGGTTTGATCACAGATAGGTCTCGGGTTTGGTAGGTTAGGATTATTATGATGATTCTGGTTCCGGTTTTGATTATTAGGATTTTGATTATTTGGTATTGGTGGATTCTGATTAAGGTTTTGTCCATGTCCTTGGGCATGTATAATACCTTGTTCGGGTGTTTCATCACCGATTTCGCCATTCTCGCTTCTCGATTTGATGATGATACGCCGATTTCTCCGACTAGTATGACCACGCTTACTTTCTACTCTTAACCGCTTTCGTAAGTATTTATGTCGCTTATAAGGAGTGAGTGGGGCCTTACCGCTTCGGTCATCAACTATCGAAAAAGAAAATAACTTGATAAAGACAGTATAAAGATTGGTAACTTACCTACAAGGTAAGTACCAACGAAAAATAAAAAGAAATGTGATAAGAAGAGTGTTGACTTATCCTCTAGAATTTTGAGCTAATATAAGTAAAACCATTCAACACAATGAATTAGCGTCGTGATCCTCGGCAACGCGCGCCTAAAGTCGACGTGGGTTTTCTAGTGCTATTCCAGCCCTTAACCAACAAAGGTATCGGGTCAAATCAGAGTGCTAGTGTGGTGAGTCGTGTGTCGAATCCTCGTGGAAACGTATGGTAATTCAGAGTGTGGCTAAACACCAAGAAGCTATTATTAACTCAATCTAAGTCGCAAATTTTTCTTTTTTTCTATTTAGTAACCTTAAAACAAGAAATAAGTGCATAAAACTAAAATGTATATATATATAGATACATAAATATATATATAAATATATAGAAATACATATATATATATATATATATATATATATATATATATATATATATATATATATATATATATAATATAAATATATATAAATACCAATACAATATATAAGATATAAATACTAGTAATATTATAAAAGACTAGCCAAGAATATGTCATCAATCAAGATTCTTTTAGTAGAAATAGATGTGCTCGATCTTTCCTTATTTTAAGGTGAATCAATTATATATGAATCGGTGTATTCCTAAGCTAGACAACTCCTCCTCACACGAGCGTATGAAATTGTCATATGTCAAATTGTCATCAGTTTAATCTCCACAACTGCCCCATGCTAATCTTAGTTAGTCTGAACAGGTACCGAGTACAAATCTACCCCGGATAAAAGAGGTTATTCCGTTTGTCAGACGGCCGATGTTATTCAAGAGGCTCCGGTTGTCAGGCGGATCGATTTAACACAAACGGTGTAGTTTTAATCAAACTGTGATTTTAACATTATTATGATCTTGAACACAAATTTAATAAGATTCATCTTTCCCAAGACAAATCTGCCCCCGGGTAGGAAATAGATTCCGCTGTCACGCTTTCACTCGCCATTTTTACCTCCGGTTTTTCTATCCTTTATCTCATATCCTAACTTTTCTCGGCCGGGCTCATCGTTAGGTTATATGTTGCGATTCATCTTGGTTAATTACGCCAATCCGAATATTATCAATACGCTTGCAAGATAGAAAAAGATTCATTATAATCGATTTTAATTCAATTTTAACTTAGTCATCATCTATTTCCCTAAAAAGATAAACTAATTCAATTTCATATCTTGGCTAGATATAGAGTTAGCCTAATATCATTATAACTAATATATAGATACTAATAACAACAAACAAACATAAATACATTAAAAAGTTACCAGATTACAATTGTAGTGTCAGAGCCGTATTCTCCGGAAATAGCAACTCCTTTAGCAACAACGAGCCTTGATAAACCTTCTAAGTACTTAAACGATACTTATACTACAGTATTATTTCGACAGAGTGTCGTTTACGGTATTTACAGAACTACATACTAGATTAAGATAATATATATATATATAGAAGTGATATATATATATTGGTACAACTTCCTCAAGCTGCAAATGAGGAGTATTTATAGAGTGGATGTCAAGGCCGGCGCGGGCCGGTGTAGTCCCGGCGCGGGCCGGTGCTACAGTGGAGATTCTCTCCTGACAGTCCCCATGTGCTGGTGGCAGAGAGATTCCGGCTCGGGCCGGGTTTTTTCGGTTCGGGCCGGATCTTGAAAAATATCTTTCTTCCGTTTCGTACTGTTTCGGTTTTAATTCTTCGCTTTCTATCACACGCACTCAAACACACCAAAAACACGAGCCACAAGAATTTTGATCATAAAACTATAAGTTTTACTAAAATAATAACGATAATATCTATTTATAATGATTTCGATTTTTATGCGTTTTTAGATATATTTTTATAGAATTTATACGATATTATCGTAAATACGATATAAAAAGTCATATAATATGATTATATTTTTATCATACATCAGCGGGTTGCAGATCTATGGCTGCATGTGCTGGTTTTTGCTCGGAGTTTTGCAGATCTCTCGTCCTCGGTTAGTTGGCTATGCTTCTTCTCCATGGTGGTGCTGCATCATTGTGGGCTAAGCTTCCCGGTGTCATTTCCCTCTCTTCTCTGGATTTCTCGGTCCTGTTTCGGTGGAGGTGTCGGACCTCTAGTCGCCAATGGTGTTCTCCGGCGTCATCTGTGGTTTGCCGTCCGCTCATTCGGGAGGAGCAATTTTTCTTTCGGATTTCTCTGCATCGTACGGTGGCAGTGTTGGGCGGTGCCAGGCTTCCGGGGCTTTTGTTTTCTTAGTTTTAGTGTAGGTGCTTTGGGTGAAGTTCTTGGCCTTATGGTCTTCTTCACTCCTTTTATCAAGACTGTCACTTGCAGACCTTTGGTCTTGATAGCTAAGGTTGATATTTTCGTTTTGTTTGTGTGTTCTTTGTTTTTTTTGTCTGTCTTTCGGATTAGTTTGTTGTTTTCTTTGTTCAGATTTGGCCGGGCGGTGCTCCGGCAAAGGTCCGGTGTTTTGTCCGGCTTTGTCGTGGTTTTAATTTCCGGCGTTAGTCCGGGTTTTAATAATACCTTTCGTCCTTTTTGGGAAAAAAAAACTTCAGTATTGTTGTATCAGCTGTAGACATTGACTCCTTTTGCAAAGCAATATTCATCATTTAAGATTAACAGCTTTTCATGATCATTACAAAGCAATATATCAGATCTTTCATTCTTTTCAATCTTGACGTGTTGAGATATTGTTATTAATGTGTAAATGGCCAATTGTTGGGCCTAGTTGCTTGTAATTATTAAATTGACTAAACTTCCCACATCGGCAACAATAGAAAGTTTTGCCGACCTAGCATAGTATATAAATCACCTTGGGGTTGTTTTATTAAGATGTACCAATTAAGATAAACTCTCAACTGCCTTAGCTATTTTGACTATTGTTTTAGGCTTCAGGATAGTTGTATCTTTTGTATTTCTCTATTATAGTAATATTTCTATTTCGCCCGTGGACTAGTCAGCATATTTTCGGAAACCATGTAAATTTGGTATTTTGTCTTTTTTCATTCTGTTATTTATTTTGTGTTATCGTCGTTAAGGGCTTTTACTCGGTTTGTTTTTTTTCTAACAAACTGGTATTGGAGTCGTGGTTTTTCAAGCCGAGATTTTTCTAAGGTTAAAAATTAGCAAACATGACGGCAACTAAGTATTATTTTGAGAAGCTCGACTGAAACATCAACTTCGGAATGTGGCAGTTAAAGATGGAGGCCATGCTGATTCAGGAGGGCTTCGATATTACACTGCTTGGAAAGGAGAAGAAGCATGAGCAGATGTCAGATGAGGATTTTGCTGGTCTCGACAAGAAGGCCATGTCAGGTATCATCTTAAATCTTTCTGATGAAGTATTAAGAGAGGTAGCTACTGAGGTTACTGCTAAAGATTTGTGGGATAGATTAAAGTCTTTATATATGAAGAATACTGTGGAGAATAGACTTTAATTAAAGCAAAGTTTGTATATGCTTTGTATGCCCGTATAAGTACCACCCCAACTTATAAGTACCATGTATAAGTACCATCCTTACTTGAATTTATAAAACTGCAAGTTAAAACAACTTTGGCATAGAGCAAGTGTAAGTGTACCAAGAAAAAGAGTGTGGAAAAAGTCTTAAACTCAAATACACAATGCATGATCTTAGATTTATAAGACTCTTAGTAAATATATCATCTTATCAGATTGATCAAACAAACACATCAATCTTAATTAGGCAATGATAGCATGATGACATAAGCACAATGTCATATAAAAAGGCTTATCATGCATGGTATGGGATTGAAACATCAAGGATAATTAGGATACATAGCTCAAGCCGTATTGCATAAAATCTTCTTATAACACACATGTCAAACTATATACACCAAACTGATTGTAGGGCCTGAATTAATACAAAATGGATGCATAGATTTGACACAAAATGGACCATCAGACTTAGACATAAATGTCATACAGAACTCAGATGCACAGAAGACCTGGTCAGATAGATACTACACTTTAACATAGTAGATGTTGAAATTGATGAAATTGAAAATACAAGAAAAAATAAAATGCGGAATTCTCATTAATCAATAAATAGATGAAGTTAGGTTACAATGTTGTTGATCATGAAGTATTTATAAGGGTATACTTCATTACGACGGTCACATTTTGTTATAACAGAATTAAGAAGGAGTTGCAACAGAATAAAATGGTTTCTAGATTCAGTTGTAAGGTTCTTAGTTGAATTCTTCAATTCTGTTGATATCATATGAATTCTTCAAGTCTGCTGATCTCAGCTGAAATCTTCATGTCTGCTGATTTGATCACATATGTTCTGATTATCTCACTTGATCATCACATCTGAATATTCTCACCTAAATATCCTTAATTATGAGTGTGAGCACATCTTCTTGGATCCAACATGCCTTTATCCCCAATTTATATTGTAACACCACCTCAAGTTGAGAGTGCAGAATAAAGCATCTTGCACATTCCGTTTTCTTTAACACTCCTTTATCCACTTGAACTAGGCTGGAAGATCTTTCAAATCCCAAATTTTTCAATCAAATAGCAGAAAACATGTGTATCTGAGGCCTTTGTGAGAATGTCTGCAAGTTGTTATTTTGTGTGAATATACATGAGCTTGATCAAACATGACTTGACTTTCTCCATGACCACATGGCAATCAATCCCAATGTATTTGTTCTCTCAAGGAACACATGATTATGATCAATGTGGAATGAACTGGCATTGTCATAATATAAGATAGCAGGAAGCTGGATTGGATTCTTCAAATTCTGTAAAATGTCGATAAGCCACTGAATCTCACAAGTGGCATTAGACATTGCTATGTGTGAAGGATGCAGGTTCTTAGATCTAAACGACTTAGATCTACGCGCAGCGGATGGATCACGACTTATACAACACAATACATAATTAAAGGACTTAAACTACTACAAGGGGGTTAAGATCATGTTACCAATATCGGGAAGATAAGCCTTGATCTTCCGATATGTTCTCCAAACGGCGGTTGGTGGACACCCTTTTTGATACACGAACCTCCTTGATATGCAACACTAAGAAAAACTTGTAGTTTTTCTTCTTCTAAGACCCAAGACAAGAAAACTAATTTTTTTTTCTCTCTTTTGGTGATGATGGCCGAAAATTGCAATGCTATTTTGTCTTGGAAGAACTCTCTTTTTATAAAAGAGTAAATCCTTGCACTCCAAGTATTATAATTAAATAAATAAATAATTAATTATTAATTACAATAAAGGATAATTCCATATATAATTGATTATTATCAATTAATCAATCAATTATAAATTTACCATATCTTTTATTTACCAAAACACAAGAAAGTCAATTCTTATGTTTTACAATGGAGATTGGCGCCACCTAGTAGGGTTTTAAGCCCACATAAAATGTCTTTTATGTGTATTATATTATTTAGCCCAACTAAATAATATCCATGCATATCAATTAATTAGCCCACCAATTAATTATCAATGAGGCCCAAATAACAAGAATATCATTCCGAATTACAAAGCCACATCGGGGACCATGGACTCTATAACCAAGTAGCTCCAATAATTAATTATTCATCGAATGTAATAAGTACATTAATTATTAATTCCGGGATTACGCCACCATAAAACCGAAATCGAACTCTACCGATTATAGATGTATACTTATACTCAACCCATGAGTGAATAAGCGTCCATTGATATAATCACTACATACGGATTAACCCTCCATAGATCGTCCATTCTCGAGTGAGAAGTCTCCGTGAACCCGACTTCGAAATATCTTATCCTTATTTACCATTAACCCCTCGATGATCAATTAGTTCACATATCCGACTAGTGATCAATTAGTCTAATATGAACTCCTGGGATCGATCACTTTCTTAAGGCTAACAAATAAGGGGATCAGTCTCTCTACTTCCAGAGAAGGAATGGATTCCATGTCTGTGTGAAAATCGAAACTACTCACTCATCCTGGAGATAGTGCCAATGAGAAATGGCTTGGAACACATATTTAAGTGAACCGTAACTAACACATCAAACACTACCCCGGGACAAGCAAAGACCCTATGATCACCTCAGATTAAGGTCGATCCATATATGATCATCTAATGATTTAATAAGATTCCTCGATTACGGAATTACATCGAGAAATACAGATTAAATCGGTCCATCCTATATGAATGCCATCATATATAAATGCCCCACGTGAGTACCCTCTACCGACAAACCGGATAAGACTATCACACCCTAAGGTGTTCTCAGGGCATTATTGGTGTTTTAATCAAGAGACCCTAAACTCGATTAAGTTCACCACAGATTAACAGATTTAAGCATATCTCCACTAACTCAATCCTCACGCGTAATCCATACACATAGTTAAGTGGTTACATACAGATATACTTAGGGTTTGCAGCAGTGTATTACTTTACTAGCACAAAGCAAGTAATAAGGTGAGAAAAATTCTGTCATTCATTATTAAAAACAATTACACAAATTGTCTTTCGGGCACAACACCTAACAATATGTTCCGCTTCAGAAGTGCTTATTGCCTTTAATGTTGTTTGCTTCTTGGCTTTCCAAGAGATGGGAGCATCTCTTAAGAATTTCCTATACTTTGAGATAGACCTATCGGTTTCAGGGTAGCCAATTCCAACATAGGCCAAGAAGAAGGCATGCTCGAAGCCGAGGTGAAAATTCTTGGGTCGCTAATGGATTATTGGTTGTCTTTCCCTCTAAAAATTCATAGCAAACTGGAAGGTGATGAGCAATTTCATCCTTTACAGGGTATACAATTAACCCCAAATCAAGATGTTACACATGTGTGGGCAATTGGGCAGGTGAAATCTTCCCGGGATACTCTAAACCGACATACAATCACGGCGGCGGCGGCGGCACAACCACAGCCACCACCCCTTGATGGGCTACCATTTCTTTGGGTCACAAATTCAACCGGCACTAAATTGGTTATCCATGAAAACTTTGTTACATATATGTTTTTGGGAATATTCTGTTTGTTGATGGAATATTCCGTTTTACATATATGGTTTTGGGAATATTCTATTTGTTGATCAAATATTCCGTTTTCCCTTTTATTATTTTATTGTAAATATATAAGGTTTTGGAAAAATTAGGTAAAAGTCTCATTTTTCCCTCTTAATAATGCATTAATCCTGATTCAATTTATAAGTTGCAATAAGGACAATAATTTTCCGTTCGGACTAAAATACCCTCCACATCACCCTCCTGAAAATCCTTCCCTTTTTCTCTGTTTTCTTCCTCCCAATTCTTCGTCATTTGCACAATTAAAACTCATTCAATCACCGGCGACTTGTTGTCATCGACTTCAGCTTCTTTGGATTTCACTTCCACACCTTCATCTCCGGCGCAACGGACTCGAAGATGGAGTTCAATTCATATCTTTTCCTCTTATCTCATTCATTGAAGCTCTGGATTTTGAATGCACTATTATTTTGGATCCTATTTGCAGCTTCGAGAAGCGAAGTCGAATTTCTGACAGGGATATGGAGACAAACGAACCTGGTAAATAAATTATCTTCTTCTTCTTGTTTCATTTATGTATATGAATTGGACTTTGTTTCAACATAAGTAAATAAATGAAATTTCTGTACAATTGCAATCGCTTCTTTTTTTTCATTTGTTTGCACACTTGGTGTAAAATTTGTCTTTGTGTATTTGTCAAAACCTTTATATGCTTGGGTCAGTATTCAAATTGCTACTTCGATAAACTTGAGCAGATAATTTTTGAGAAATCAAACAGTTTGGCTTCGGTTCAGAGTTAAACTAAGTCTTTGGAGGTATAAAGTTAGAACTTGTAGCTGCTTAGGGATGTCTCCATGACTGCAACTTATCTAGAGCGAGTAAGGATGATGTAAAGGGCGTTTCTTTCTTTTTTTTTTTGTTTTTTTGGTAATAGAAAAAAGTGTCCTGACGTGGCCTTTTCTAGTGCTAATACCAGTCCTTAACCGACAGTGTATCGGGTCAAATCAGTAGTGCTAGTATGGTGAGTCAGTGTCGAATCCTCGTGGAACTTGGTAATTCTTCTAAGTGTGGTTAAACACCAAAGAGTCGTGATTAACTCGATCTAAACCGCAATTTTATAACACAGATTACTACTATTCTACATAAAATAAATGCGTAATTTAAAGATTATTCTAATATAATATATATAGATATACGTAAATTGCAAAATATATATATAGATATAAATATATAGATACCAATATATTTTATAGAACTAGCCAAAGTTTATATAATTGATTTATACGATCTTTTCAGTAGACGGAATGTGCTCGATCTTTCCTTTTATTTTAGGTACAATTGAGTAAATGAAACGGTGCACTCCTGAGGTTAACAATTCCTCCTCACACGAGCGTATGAAATTGTCATATGTCATCATCATCAGTTCAATCTCCACAACTGCCCCATGCTAATCTCGGTTAGTCTCAACAGCAATGCAGTACAAATCTACCCCGGATAAAAGAGGTTATTCCATTTGTCGACGGCCGATGTTATTCAAAAGGCTCCGGTTGTCGCGCGGATCGATTTAACTTTCCGGTTTTAGTTTCAATTAAACTGTTGATTTTAACATTATTATGATCTCGAGCACAATTTTAATAATATCTATCTTTTCCAAGACAAATCGGCCCCCGGGTAGGAAATAGGATTCCGTAATCACGCTTTCGCACGGCCAATTTTATCCTCCGGTTTTTCTATCTTTTATCTCATATCCTAACTTCTCTGGTCAGTTAATCGTTAGGTTATATGGTGCGATTCATCTTGGTTAATTACGTCAATCCGAATATTATCAATACGTTATGCAATAGAAAAAGATTCAATTAACTCAATTTTAATCAATTTTACTTTTGATGACATTCCTTTACCGGAATGATCGAAATAAAACGATTACACAACTTTGGCTAGTTATTAGATTTAGCCTACTAACATTATAAAAAGATAAAAACAAACATAACAAACATAAATACTTTAGAAATTTTACCCGATTACAATCATTGAATCGTGGTTGTATTCTTCCGGATGTTACAACAACTTCAACAACACTGATCTTCTGATAATTTTCTCGAGCATTATAACGATACTACTTTATTTATGGCATAAGACCTATATACATACATACTATTTCTAAGAAAAAGAGGTTAGGAAACTATATTGGTACCCCTTTGCAGGCTGTATGAACTGCTCTATTTATAAGCAAATTTTTCAGAAGGGCCGGATCGATCCGAGGTGATGCCGGATCGATCCGGGAATAAAAAATAGTATCCCTTAGATTATTCTCTGCAGGATCACATGCTGGATAATCATTAGTTTCTTCGGATCGATCCGAGGTTAATCCGGATTGATCCGGGTAGCTTTTTATTCCTTAACTTGATCTGAAACTTGATAAAATCATAACTTGAGCTCTGGATCTCCAAATGACATAATTCAAGAGGCGTTGGAAAGCTCTTGAAAAGATCTATAACTTCCATGAAGGACTCTTCTTCAGAAAATGCCTTTTTGATGGGCCATTTGTTCGTCGAAAATATAATTCGATAATGGTGTCACGAACTATTGATCCACTTGAACTTTAGATCTCATGGCACTTCCTTACTACCTTCAAAAGATACGATTTTACTTCAAAATTGTCGCCACTCGGGTCTTGGTTTACCTAAGATCTGCAAATAAAATACAAAAATACCCCCGTAAATCTGACACGACACTCCGGTTATTAACCCGGTACAAAATTTATAACTTTTTATCACTTTTACTAGATTTTTATAGTATTTAGATTTATACATAACTATTAATATTTTATAAGATTATCGTTATAATTTCTTATATTTTATATAAAAAGAGTCGATAACGTATATATAACATCGTAATTTTTATCATATAAATGTTATACATCAACTACTCCCCACTTAGCTCTTTGATCGTCCCTCGAGCAAAATAAGCGATAATATATAAAAATTACAATAAAAATGATATACGTGGTAGATTAAATTTCAAATTAGTAAAATATCATTTCAATATTATAAGCATATTAATTATATCTTTCTTAGAAATTAACAAGATAAAAAGTGTAGATAACTTAGATAAATTATTTATCAACTATTATTCAAATGAAATCCTGCATAATCTACTTAAATATAATTAAAATTCTAGAATCATTCTCCTATCTCAACTCATATGATATATTTGGAATTAAGAACTAAGTCAAATAGTCAACAAAATGGCTTATACTTTTTAGGCTCAGGATATTGGTCAATCGAAAGGATAGAAAAGAAAAATCAAAAGAGAAAGAAGCAAGTCGTACGTACTTACACCTTTATAATTTTGATCAAAAATACCTCGATTAATAACATTCTGATTTTTTTTTTTGAGATTTAAGAACTAAAAGCGTGCATGTGTGTAGAAAATCAAACTTACAAGCATTGCTTCGTCAAGATTGATCGGAGTAATACTCTTTCGATCGAAAATTACAAATCCGGTTTCCTTAAACTTGTAATCATTCTTGAGATCTTATGATTCAACTTTTTATCGGGAGCTTTTAAACCTCATAGTGATATAGGACATTTCGAGATAATACCCTACTACACTCAAATCATTGGTAGCTACTACCGATTTTTAGTTATTGATCAAAGATAAGGAAGATACATGGTATTTGATTAATTCTGTGTAAATATGATGCTTCGTTCTTAATTCTTTTATAGAATATTAACATATCCGAACGTATTACCAAAATCGACTATCTTGCAAGCGTCATGAGGTAAGATCGAATATATTAATACTTATCTAATTTTTTTTCAATCTCAGCATACACCATTCTTAGCTTTTGTGTCATCATCTCTTTTCATAAATACGTACAAACTCGTGGGATTTTTAGGAAATGTAGACCAAATTAAGCTAAGGGTCGATTATAATAAAAAAATGGCTATTTCGAGTGGGTCTTGATCACTCTAATCAAGGCTGAGGTAGGGACAAAAATTAGAAATTTATTTAGGTAGGCTATTTGGCTATAGTTTATATATTTTTATGGTGCCAAAAAAAATCGTCATCCCTAGTCCAATTCCAAACTCATAATTCGTTTTGAAAAGAAAATTATTCTAAAATTTCATTATAATATAAGTATATTCGCTAAATTTCATATGAAAATTACTTGATAATATTTATGTATAGTTACATATACTTAAAATCTTATAAAAACCTAAAATTGACATATATAATATGATTATAATATATCTAATTTACTTTACTTAATTAAAATCTATTCTTACAACTTTATATTATATTTATTCATATTAATTATATATTATCTAGTTATTTTGATTCAAGAAAAATTAAACTAAGTATTAAGCATTTAAGTATAAATTTATATGAGAAAATTTTTATTTTTATTTTACTAACTTACCTCTACTCCCCACTTACGAAATGGCATCGTCCCGATGTACGTTGAGTAATAAAAAGTAGGTTCGAAAATAAAATTAAAATTGTATACGATTTTGATTTTTATTATTTTTCGCAACATATATTATTCTGATTAAAGAAAATGACATATATATTAAACATTAATGAAACTATTACAAACTTTAAAGAAACTAAATTAAAAAGCGATTAACCGTCTAACTTAATCGAGTACTAATTTAACAACAACAACTTTTAACTGATTTCCAACAACAAATTCAAACCGTAGATGAACATCCGGGAGTATCTACCAGAAGTAATCCCAACCGAGAATTACGAGATGGAAAAATCTCAAATGCAGTAGTAAACTTCAGCACGTGATTGATTGGACACAAAGTTGAGAGATAACCAGGCAAACGGTAGCGGTCGCCCCCTATTACGTCTCTCTACCGCAAAATTAATTGCGATTTTGAACATCAAAATCCCCAATCAATGTATGCCCCTCACGGTCGGTCATACAAATGATAGCATCTCATCATCCGTAACCCCCAAAAAATCTCTAGTTGGATAGATCCGGGAATTAATGAAGCGTTTCCACGCCTCGGATGAGGGGTAAAGCGAGTCGAAGAATCATAGTTATGATCAAACAAAGGGAAACACCAATTGAAAGGCTTCGCAGCATTTATTTACAACATTGTAAGCATTTCCGAGTTCCCAAAGAAACTCGTAGTGTGGGTTTTGCTCAAAAGTAGATAGTGGAATTTGAAAGATTTGGTTTATGATGACTGAGAAAATGATATGACGACGCCCTAACAAAGAATGAGATGAGACGAGGCTCATCGTCGTTAAATCAGTAAGAGATGCATAAAAATCTCTGACAATAGAAATGTTAATTCTACCTCTTGGAGTCCTAACCAGCTTCTTCCACCCGCAACCTCGGATTAGATTCCGTCCCCACTGATCAATTTTTTCTGTATTCAAGCCTTTTTCCATAAGAATAGGAGAATGGACGAAATTTAGACGTCTCGGAATGTCATTATGAAAACACGAAGCATGGCTTTCGGGAGCCACACCATCAGTGTATGTGGTTCGTAACTATTGACCGAGGAGAGGAGTGGTGAGACATTTTTTTATCGAATCTGTAAAATAAACAAAGACAGATAGAATAAAGAAGGAATGAGCAAAGTTGAAGGCTTGCAGCTCCTTCCTTTTATAGAAATGTATCTATCAAGCAAAAGTAGGAAGGATCTCCTTTTTGGCGTTTTTGTACTTACCGGATCGATCCGGAAAAGGGCCGGATCGATCCGGCCTCTCAACTAGTAATCCTGTCAGGTCGGTATACGAACACCGGATCGATCCGGAAAAAGCCGATCGATCCGGAAAATTACTATTCACGGACAGAGTTGTTTTTGCTTGGAAAAAGCCTAGATTTTTCTAGGTGATATGTTTTTCCTCCTATCTTCGGTTTATCATGTTATAACGATAAATTTTACTACACAGCGTGTACTAACATAAAACCAAACGAAAGTAAAATAAAATTCTACGAAGATCGTATTAAAATAAAATCCTACCAAAATAAAACCAAAATAACCTAAAATTGTACGAAAATGAAATTGTACGAAAAATAAATTGTTTACAATGTCAATAATCATAAAACGTTTAAAATCACTCCTCTTCATCACTCATCTCGACGTGGCTTGAACTTGGCATAGCCTGAGAACTGGCCGGATCATAAGTCGATTCTTGGAATGGATCTTGAAAAAAAGTCGACATCCGAACCGAGCTATCCAACCCCATCGAGCTCATCTCTCTCGTGACATCAGAAAAAGTGCTTCCCCATGTCGTCGTGGTATGGCCAAATGATCCAAATCCTGGCCAATCAGATGTTGCAGCTGCCGTAGTACCTGTCGAAAAATCCCCTACACCACTAGTTTGAAATCCAAAAGAATGTGGCATTTGTTGGAAGTCTGAGCGAGGTGGCATTGGTGGAATAAAGTCTGGCAAGGTATATGGTACGGATTGGCAATGCGGAATATCCATCTCGGCATAGGTAGGGTTTTGCAGTATATTCATTTGATATATTCCTCGCATGCCTTGACGCAAATCTTCAGACCATAACCTATTCCTTTCTGTGAAAACAGCCATATTGGCATTGGCACGATGAACATCATAGGCCATTGATTGAAACATGTCGTATGTGATGGTATTTGGAAATTGACTTTGAGTTTGACTGGATGAAGGAGGGACAGTAGTGGATGGGGTAGGCTGAGGTCGTTGGCGGTTAGGGTTCATAAATCTATTCTTCCTGCCGGCCTAAGTGGTAAACTAGGACCTATAAGCGTGTCATCAACCACCATCAAATTATCATTTGGAAGCTCGGGGACACCTATCTGGCGACATAAGGAAGAAATAAAACAAGGAAAAGGCATGTGACTGCCTGGTTTGGCAGTTGAGACAAATTCCTTGGCCCTTCTATACATTATCCTGCCTACTTCCACAGGTATCTCATTGACCATAGCCCAAGCAATACACAGATCCTTTTTACCAAAAGATGTAAAATGACGAGTAGGGTAAAGAGTGTGGCTAATAAAACGTTTAATAGCTCTCATATCCCGTATACAATTTCCATAGGAAAACTCATTTTTTTCATGCCAGGCAGCAGCAGGGATCTAACTCATTCCGGCTAGTGATACAATATAATCAAAGTCTGCAGCTCCTCTAAATTCCATACAATATAATAATCCTCACTCTCTCGGTATATCAGGGATACCATAAATAGTATTTATAATTTGAGGATTAAACGGTCTCTGTCTAGTTCTTAGGTTGATGTGGTTAACTCACCACCTTCAGAGCATTATGAGTTGCTACCAGAGAATAAAATTCAAATTACTAAGGTTGTGTTAATTTCACCCGACCTTAAACTAGCTAACTCCAACCACTGCTGTCTTTCAAAAATTTCTTTTACCTCCTTCCCAAATCTTTGAAATCTAAGCCCTCTCTATTGCAACTAAACACTTTCCAAATTTATTTTCAATGCTTTCTTAGGCTGCAGCAGAGACGTTCTTTCAAAACTAATCGCCAATTCTTCTTCATTTAAAGTCTAGTCTCTATAAGCGGGATTTGGGTTGGGATATGCGACTTACGTTTTTTACTAGCTTTTGATGATTCGGCCATTCTACGATAGTGACACAATAACAAAACAACACAAAACAACAAAAACACAAAAAACAACGATACAAATGTGAGTGACAAAGCAGTTGAAAATAAAAATTGCATAAAAACGAAATTAACAAAATAAATGACTACAATATTACCTTATAATGCTTAAAAGGTTGAAAAGTTGGCGGAAAAAGATGAAAAGTCGCGGAATGAAAGTTGAAGTTTTCCTTGAAAATTACTTCAATAAAATTGAAAATTTGAAGAGAAGAGAGAAAATGAGAAGAGTGTAAGGATTGGGGTGATGTGAGAGTGAATTTTAGTGATGATTTTGAAGAAAAAATCGAGGGAAATGGGGAGGCGCTGCTTTTTTTCTCAGAAAAATGGAAGAAGAAGAAGGGACGATCCCGTTCTTTTTTTTAGGTTTTTTAGCTTCCGGATCGATCCGGGGTTAGGTCGGATCGATCCGACCAAAATTTTTATTTTTTTATTTTTTTTATTTATAAAACTTTAATAATATTTCTACTAATTTTAAATAAAACCATTTATAAAAAATTTATAAAACTTTTAAGTAATTTCATAAAGATCCTATTTATAAAATTTTCAAAAGTTATATAAAAATTTTATAAATATTATAAAACTCATAAGGGTCCTAATTCCATTATTTCTAAATCTTCCAGGGTTCTAACATAACGTTCTATCAACCTAATCTTAAGAAATGAGGCGTTCGAATTTTCCCTTTGATCTCCATCGGGATTTTCGGATAACCACCTAATCGTTCCCATCTTAACAACATTCAAACACTCATCCTGGGATTTGGTTGTGCTTTCCCTGCATTTCCCATCATGTTCACTTTTTCCACAGATTCTGCATCTCCTTAAAAACTTTGCCCTTCTCTTTATCGAGCTTCTCGATTTTCCATTACATACTTCCTTCAATCTGATCTCTCTCAACAATTGCTTGTTTTCTCAAAAGCTGAAGCTTCTATTTTAAACGCAACATCTTTATCAAGGCCTAATTTCAAAAGCAAAATAAAAACTCCTATTCTATCTAGAAAAGACATCCAGGTTCTTTACGTCTATCCGGTAAAAGATTTAAACTAGCTCAAACATGAAAAGTAGAGGAAAGATAGATAGCACTTTTGTATTCGGTGATTTCGGTTCTCTCGCTTCTCAATTTGTTTGATTTTTACGCCTTTTAATTTTGTCGGGGATCGATTATTAGCATTACTTCTCCCTTGGTATGATTCCTTCTCCTCCATAAATAACTTTACTCTGTGGCCATTGGCTATAAAAGTCGTATTTCATCAGATTAGTTCAACACTCAGGATTTGTAAACCCTTGTTACTTTAAATGGACTCGTCCCATCTTGATTTAAGCTTACACGAAATAACTTTAAACGTGAATTGTACAAGAGCACTCGATCACCTACATGGAACTCACACGATATAAATTCTCTTATCATGAAAAGATTTCGTGCGTTCCTTGTAGATTCGAGCGTTTTCATAAGAATCGAGACAGAAATTCTTCTAGTTACATTAATTGAAGCAATCTATGATCACCGGCGACCTTAGGATCGAAATTCGAAATTTAATAGCCTGAAGGCCCGATGTTCTAACTCAACCGGAGATGACAAGACTTACCAAAGACTAGTTTATAGGGAGAACAACCAATTGGTGTCTTAAAAGCTGTTCTGTACGCCCATAATGCATCGTCTAATTTAACTGCCCAGTTTTTACGATTTGAATCAACTGTTTTTTCCACGATTCTTTTGATTTCTCTATTAGACACCTCTGCGACCACCGGGTTTTGCGGATGATAGGGCGTTCCTAACTTATGTGTTACACCATATTTTTCAACTATCTTGGTAAATGGTCTATTACAAAAGTGTGATCCTCTATCACTAATGATAGCTCTCGGAATACCATATCGGGTGAATATATTCTTTTTAAGGAATCGTATGACAACTTTGGTATCATTAGTGGGAAGAGCTTCAGCTTCTACCCATTTTGAAACATAATCTACCATTACTAAAATAAATCTTTTCCCAAAAGATATAGGGAATGGTCCCATGAAATCTATACCCCAAACATCAAATAACTCACATTCTAAAATAGGTTGCATAGGCATTTCATGTTTTTAGATACATTTCCCCATTTTGACAAGATTCACAAGATTTAACATACTTATAAGCATCTTTATATAGTGTAGGCCAATAAAAACCACATTGCAAAACTTTAAAAGCGGTTTTCCAACCTCCATGATGACCTCCTCCTCACGATCATGACAAAATGATAAAACACTTAAAATTTCATTATTAGGCACACATTTTACGATTATCCCATCCGAACATTTACGGAAAAGGTCCGTTCCTCCCAAGAATAAAATTTTAAGTCATAAAAGAATTTCTTTTTTTTTTTTTTGCCAAGTCCAATGAGACGGAATGTAATCACAGTTTAAGTAATTAATGATATCTCCAAACCAGGTGATATTTCCTTCAAAGGAATTCTATTCTTTAATAAGCGCATAGTTGAAGGAGTATCTATTCTAAATAGTTGTTCATCGGAAATGAATCTTTAATTTCATTTCCTATTTCTTCATCATTTTCCATTCTACTTAGATGATCTCGCTACTACATTTTCACTTCCTTTTTGTCTTTAATTTCAATATCAAATTCTTGAAGTAAGAGAATCCATCTAAGGAGGCGTGGTTTAGCATCTTTCTTACTTAGTAAATACTTGAGGGCTGAATGGTCTCAGATAAATTATTACCTTAGATCCAACAATATACGATCTAAACTTATCTAAGGCAAAATTACATCAACGATTCTTTTTCTCGTAGTTGCATAATTAAGTTGAGTCATGCGTAGTAGTGTGAGATGCATAGTAGATAGCTTTGAGAATTTTGTTATATCTTTGACCTAAAACGCTCCTACTGCTAAATCACTCGCATCACACATAATCTCAAACGGCAAACTCCAATCTGGTGCTACTAGCACTGGTGCAGTAGTCAACCTCGCTTTTAGGGTCTAAAAGGCTTCCATACATTTACTATCAAAGTTGAAAGGTACTTCCTTTTCAAGTAAATGACTTAGAGGCTTTGCTATTTTCGAGAAATCGGCAATGAACCTTCTATAAAAACCTGCATGTCCGAGAAATCCTCTTAGGGTTCTTAAATTAACTGGTGGAGGTAATTTTTCAATTACTTCTACTTTAGCTTTATCAACTTCAATACCTTCTTCAGAGATTCTATGACCTAGAACAATTCCTTTTGATACCATTAAATGACATTTTTCCAGTTTAGTACTAAATTGGTATCTTCACAGCGTTGTAACACTCGTTCTAAGTGTGATAAACACTCGTCGAAAGAATCTCCATAAACACTAAAGTCGTCCATAAAGATTTCTAAGAATTTCTCAAGCATATCAGCAAATATAGCCATCATACATCTTTGAAACGTAGCAGGAGCATTACATAAACCAAACGGCATTCTTTTATAAGCAAAAGTTCCATAAGGACAAGTGAAAGTAGTTTTTTCTCTATCTCCTGCTGCAATGAATATCTGTAAATATCCTGAATAACCATCTAAGAAACAGTAATACTTATGTCCACTTAAACTTTCCAACATCTGAACTATGAAGGGAAGTGGATGATGATCTTTCTTAGTATGATCATTTAGTTTTCTAAAATCAATGCACATTCGATAACCTGTAATCTCTCTAGTCGGAATCCATTCATTCTTTTCATTCTCTTTCACTGTGAAACCTCCTTTCTTTGGTACCACTTGAGTTGGACTTACCCATTCACTATCTGATATGGGAAATATTATCCCCATTTCTAATAGCTTAATGACCTCTTTCTTAACAATCAACTGCAAATTTGGGTTGAGGCGGCGTTGCGGTTGAATACAAGGTTTAGCATCTTCCTTCAGAATTATCTTATGAACGCAAATCTCAGGGCTAATACCTCGAATATCGGCAACTGTCCATCCAAAAGCTTTCTTATGCTTTTTCAACATTCTAAGTAATTGATCTTCTTGTTGCTCAGTTAAAGATGATGAAATAATAACCGGTAATAGATTATTAGTTTCAAGAAAAGCATACTTCAGATTTAAGGGTAGCGGTTTCAATTCCAGATTCTTAGGTGGATCTTCCAGTGATGGTTTAAGAACTGGTCCCTCTAGTTCTAATTCCAAATACTTATGACATGATGGTTTAAAAGTAAAACTTCCTTTATCTAGAGAAAGAATTATCTCTTTCATTTCGGTGTCTTTCTCATCTTCCTTATAGATAGACAAAGTTAAACATTCTTCTAATCTGTCTTCAAATGTTGGTAACTGATTATCATAGACAGCATGAATATCTTCTATAAAAGAACATGATTCTGGTGATCTGTATGGATGGTTCATAGCTTTGAAAATATTGAAAGCAACTTCATCTTCATTGACTCTCAGAATTAACTCTCCTTTCTGGACATCTATTAAAGTTCTTCCTGTAGCTAGAAACGGTCGACCTAAGATAAGTGGCGCTGAATATCCTTCTTCCATTTCCATAACTACAAAGTCTACTGGAAAATAGAACTTGTCTACTTTAACCAATACGTCCTCAATAATTCCTTTAGGGTATTTAATCGATCTATCTGCCATCTGCAGAGTCATTTCAGTTTTTGTAAGATTTCCTATGCCTAGCTTCTTATAATCCTCATAAGACATGAGGTTTATACTAGCTCCAAGATCACATAAGACCTTCTTAAACAGAATTCCTCCAATTTCACACGGAATGGTAAAACTTCCCGGATCTTTCAGTTTAGGTGGTAACTTATGTTGCAAAACCGCAGAACATTCTTCATTTAGGCATATATTCTCATATTCCTCTAATTTTTTCTTGTTTGACAGAATATCTTTCAGAAACTTTCCATAAGCAGGCATACTAATTAGAGCTTCGATAACAGGGATATTAACATGAATATGACGAAAGGTATCAAGGAAACGAGCATACTTCTGATCAGTTTTTAATTTTTTAATTTGATCTTTAGGTGGGTAAGGTAAAGATTCCAAATCTACAACCTTTGATCCCAAATTCAATTTCTCTTTTCCTTTCTCCTTAAACCTTTGAGTATTACTTGATCGCCAAGTATCATCATGATCTTGAGTTTTTCTCTTAAGACATTCCTTAATCAATCTCTACTTGATTCCTTCAGTTCTTCTTGTTTTTCATCCTTGTTTTCATTATCTTCTACTCTAACATGTTCTTTGAATAAATTCCTTAAATCTTTATCCATGGGATCTCTCAAAATCCTAGAGATTTTTACCCATTTTTCACCTTCATTTTAGGTTCCAAACTTCTATTCCTTTTCAAGAAATTCTCTATAATTTCTTCTTCCTCATCAGTGAATTCAATTTCATCTTTGGTTTCATCATTCTTACCATCTAAATCATTTTCTACTTCATTATTCCCGAAGTTTTCTACTCCATTACTACCACAGAGTTTTCTACTTCTGTATTGACAACATTTACTTCTCTTGGATTTCGTTCAGTATTACTTGGTAATCCTCCAGGAGGTCTACTGTTATTACGTTCACCTTCCCTACTCAAATGATCTTCCATATTCCTTAATGAGGCTTCTATCGTTCTCATTCTGGTATCATGTCCACTCATAGATGTTTTCATTGTACTCAGATCCTTAGAGACTGTACCAATTGAAGTCATCATTGTCTCCATATTCTTAGCTTGAGTGGATACTACACCCATCATATTTTCCATTAACTTCTCCCATTTTTCAACTCCTTCTGCAGGTTGAGTTGAACTTTGAGTTACTGGTATACTTTGAGTGGTATGTTGAGGATAGGATTTAGGTAATGATTGTAAATTCTGATTAGATGTGTTTTCTTGATAAACTTGATTATTATTCATATTCCTATATGGAACTGGATATGGCGGTTGTCCTTGCTTACTAGGGTTTTCAGACCATCGATAAGTAGGGTGATCTCTTCTAATAGCATTAAACGAGTTTGAGTATGCATTGTTCAAATTCCTATGCTGTTGAAGAAAACTCACCTCCTCTCTTGAGTATCCTGTTGGTTCTTCAATCCCTAACGGCATTTTATCCTGATTTGAGTACTCAGTTGGAGTACTATTCTCTGAGCTTTGGTTTTTGTTTTGTAGGCCATCAAATTTCCTACTTAAATTTTCTAAGTGTGCTAGAACTTCCGTATTAGATGTACATTCTCCTGCAAAAGCTACTTTTCTGGTGCTAGAACCGGTTTCCCACATTCTGTTATTTTTGGAAATCTTTTCTATAGCATCGTAAACTATTTGAGCTTCACTCATCATTAAAGAACCACCACATGCATGATCTACATCAGCACGTGAATCTTTTCTTAATTTACGACAAAAAGTTGAATTTGCATATCTAAGGAATAACCATGGTCGGGACAAGCTCTTAACAATTTTTTAAATCTTTCCCAGGCATTCCCGAGCGTTTCTTGAGATCCTTGTCTAAAGTTAGCAACCTCGACTTTTAACTCCAAATTTCGTCCAGGAGTAAAATCTCATTTGAAAAATTCAGTTTGAATCTCCTCCCAACTAGTAAGTGAGTGATGTGGGAGAGACATAAACCAATCTCGGGCTCGTCCTTTTTAAAGAAAAGGAAACATAGTCATCCTTGTTAATTCCTTATGAACACCTTGACTTTTGGTCAGTATTGCACTGATTCTTCAAAAAGATAGAGATGATGATGTGGATCTTCATCATCCTCTCCTAAGAATTGGGCTCTTGCGTCAATTAAACCAAAAAATGAGATTTAATTTCGAAATTGTTTGCTCCTTCATTAGGTAAAAGAATGGGATTATTAGTCTGGTTTCTTCTTATAGTTTGATCACAGATAGGTCTCGGGTTTGGTGGGTTATTACGATTGTTCTGGTTCCGATTTTGATTATTTCTATTATTATTATTTTGATTATTAGGGTTAACAGGGTTCTGTCCATGCCCTAGAGCATGTTCTAGTCCTTGTTCAGGTGTTTCATCACTGATTTCAGCTATTCTCCTATTTCTGTTTGAAGATGATTCGTCAGGATTTCCCTGACTAGTATGACCTCGTCTACTCTCTACTCTTAACTTCCTTTCGTAAGTGTTTATGTCAGGCTTATAAGGAGCGAGTGGGGCCTTACCACTTCTGGTCATCAACTAACGAAAATAGAAAATAACATGAAATTGATAGTAGTGGATATTGGTAACTTACCTATAAGGTAAGTACCGACAAAAATTAAAATAGAAATGAGATAAGAAAAGTGTTGACTTATTCTCGAGAATTTTGAGCTAATACAAGTAGTAACCATAGACACAAAAAAGAAATTAGCGACGTTCCCCGGCAACGGCGCCAGAAAGCTGACGTGGCCTTTTCTAGTGCTAATACCAGTCCTTAGCGACGATGTATATCGGGTCAAATCGTAGTGCTAGTATGGTGAGTCAGTGTCGAATCCTCGTGGAACTTGGTAATTCTTCTAAGTGTGGTTAAACACCAAAGAGTCATGATTAACTCGATCTAAACCGCAATTTTATAACACAGATTACTACTATTCTACATAAAATAAATGCGTAATTTAAAGATTATTCTAATATAATATATATAGATATACGTAAATTGCAAAATATATATATAGATATAAATATATAGATACCAATATATTTTATAGAACTAGCCAAAGTTTATATAATTGATTTATACGATCTTTTCAGTAGACGGAATGTGCTCGATCTTTCCTTTTATTTTAGGTCCAATTGAGTAAATGAAACGGTGCACTCCTGAGGTTAACAATTCCTCCTCACACGAGCGTATGAAATTGTCATATGTCATCGTCATCGCTTCAATCTCCACAATCGCCCCATGCTAATCTCGGTTAGTCCGCGAGCAGTTGCAGTACAAATCTACCCCGGATAAAAGAGGTTATTCCATTTGTCGACGGCCGATGTTATTCAAAAGGCTCCGGTTGTCGGCGGATCGATTTAACTTTCGGTTTTAGTTTCAATTAAATCGTTGATTTTAACATTATTATGATCTCGAGCACAATTTTAATAAGATCTATCTTTTCCAAGACAAATCGCCACCGGGTAGGAAATAGGATTCCGTAATCACGATTTATACGGCCAATTTTACCCTCCGGTTTTTCTATCTTTTATCTCATATCCTAACTTCTCTGGTCAGTTCATCGTTAGGTTATATGGTGCGATTCATCTTGGTTAATTACGTCAATCCGAATATTATCAATACGTTACAGAATAGAAAAAGATTCAATTAACTCAATTTTAATCAATTTTACTTTAGACAGCATTCCTTTACCGGAAAGATCGAAATAAAACGATTACATAACTTTGGCTAGTTATTAGATTTAGCCTACTAACATTATAAAAAGATAAAAACAAACATAACAAACATAAATACTTTAGAAATTTTACCCGATTACAACTGTTGAATCAGAAGCTGTATTCTTCCGGATGTTACAACAACTTCAACAACACTGATCTTCTGATAATTTTCTCGAGCATTATAACGATACTACTTTATTTATGGCATAAGGCCTATATACATACATACTATTTCTAAGAAAAAGAGGTTAGGAAACTATATTGGTACCCCTTTGCAGGCTGTATGAACTGCTCTATTTATAAGCAAATTTTTCAGGGCCGGATCGATCCGAGGTGATGCCGGATCGATCCGGGAATAAAAAATAGTATCCCTTAGATTATTCTCTGCAGGATCACATGCTGGATAATCATTAGTTTCTTCGGATCGATCCGAGGTTAATCCGGATTGATCCGGGTAGCTTTTTATTCCTTAACTTGATCTGAAACTTGATAAAATCATAACTTGAGCTCTGGATCTCCAAATGACATAATTCAAGAGGCGTTGGAAAGCTCTTGAAAAGATCTATAACTTCCATGAAGGACTCTTCTTCAGAAAATGCCTTTTTGATGGGCCATTTGTTCGTCGAAAATATAATTCGATAATGGTGTCACGAACTATTGATCCACTTGAACTTTAAATCTCATGGCACTTCCTTACTACCTTCAAAAGATACGATTTTACTTCAAAAAGTGTCGTCACTCGGGGTCTTGGTTTACCTAAGATCTGCAAATAAAATACAAAAAATACCCCCGTAAATCTGACACGACACTCCGGTTATTAACCCGGTACAAAATTTATAACTTTTTATCACTTTTACTAGATTTTTATAGTATTTAGATTTATTCATAACTATTAATATTTTATAAGATTATCGTTATAATTTCTTATATTTTATATAAAAAGAGTCGATAACGTATATAAAACATCGTAATTTTTATCATATAAATGTTATACATCATGTCCGTGAACACAAAAGAGCGGGAGGGTGGTGATCGGGAGATTGCTAGCGACTTTCCAATTGAATTAGTAGTTGTTTCACACGGATGAAATGGTATGAACTTCAGTGTTATCCTGATATTCACTAGTGCTTTATTTGTGATAGATAAGCTCCCTGAAGAAAGAAATAAAAGCCCAAAACAAGAAAAAGGTTGACTTGGAAGCCCGAGCAAACTCTGCTGAAATGAAGATAAACGATTTGAACCTGAAGCTAGAAAATGTATATATTATGGATCCTTTGAATAAGTTTATCTACTTGTACTTTTATAGAATATATATATATAGTTTGGATCTATTTTTCGCATTTCTTGAATCGAATATGGATCCTTTGAGTAAGTGTTTGTTAACATGCCCATGCTCAAGTTCAAAACTGTGAATCGCGTTTACTTCTTGTGTTTTCAAGTCTTCTGTTATTTTAGGTAGATGGAATTTAATTTTTTGTATTACTCGTTTTGTATCAGTTTTGATTACCTTCTGTTTTACGAGATCCAGCATCTGCATTATATTACTATATGAGCCTTATATGAGCTAGATATGATATTGTGTCCCTTGAATTAAGTCTTAAATGAGCCAGATATGTGTGCCTTGAAGTAGTCACTTGAAATAAGCCTTAAATGAGTCGATCTCACATCATCGACATCGACATCGATCACGTCGATATCGATCACATCATATCGATATTGATCATCGACATCATATCGATCATCGATATTGTATGCCTTATATAATCTTTATTAGTGATATTGTATGCCTTATATGAGCCAGATATGATATTGTGTCCCTTGAATTAAGCCTTAAATAAGCGTTATATGAGACATATATGTGTGCCTTGAAGTAGTCACTTGAATTAAGCCTTAATTGATACTGATTACCTGCCTTGAAGTAGTCTCCTTATTTTACTAGATGCATATTTTGTTCCATTTCTTTTTTGGGGCTTTAGTTTCTGCCATTTTTGCTGTTTTCTGCTATTATGGGTGTTGATTTGAGGGGGAAAAATGTACAAAGTTTGGGGTATTACTTTTCAGCTATTTTTGCTGTTGAATTCTGGTGTTGTTGGTGTTAATTTGAGTGGAATATGTAAAGATTGAAGCTTTATTCTTCTGCCATTGTTGCTATTTTTTTGGACTGTTCTTTCTTCCATTATGGTTTTCCATTTTTTATGTTTATTTGGGCCTTAATTTCTGCCAATTATTGCTGATAATTTAAGAGAGATATGCAAAGATTGGGGCTTTACTTCACTGCAAATATGAGGAAAATATGCAAGAAGCATTTTGTTGAAGGTTTTTTTTTGCCTTATATGAGCCTTATATGATATTGTGTCACTTGAATTAAGCCTTAAATGAGCCTTGTATGAGCCAGATATGTGTGCCTTGAAGTAGTCACTTGAATTAAGCCTTAATGATACGACATCGATACTACGACATCGATACTCACCGATACGATACTATCGTCAAATATTCACGCATCGATATGTGTTAGTGTAAATGCTGCAAATAAATTTGGCTTTCAAATACTACGTCGAAATGATATCAAACGCGGTCTCAAAATGAAGATAAAAAAAATATGAACTTTGGTGAAACAATTTTGATGATCGGTGTTCAAAATCAAAAGTTACGGTCGTTTATAAGTAAAAACGCTCCGGTTAATATAAATATTTTTTCATCTTTCAAAATATACGTCGGAAGGGTATCGTATTTGGGCTCAAATTGAAGAGCAAAAAAAAACATGAATTTTGGTGAAAAAATTTCGATGATCGGAGCTGTAAATCAAAAGTTACGGTTGTTTGAAAAAGAAAAAAAAAACATATAAACAACTACAGTAAATATATCAGGCAAACAATACACTGAAGCTATGCGCGCGTCTCCTAAAGGGTGTTTTTGTCCGTCTGAAATTGTTTATCCTTTTTACAACTAAAAAATTATATGTGTCCTATTTATTTATTTTATGCCAAAAAGAGGACTTTTGGCTCTTTATCTCTAAGGTTTTTTGTACATGTAAAAAGACAATAAAAGATATAAAAATAGAGGGTTTTCTCTCTGTCTTCTTCGTTTTCTCCATTTTCACCAAACCCTAGTTTTTGCTTCTTTTCTCTTCGAATTCGGTTTCAGTATTTCTTCATGGTATCAGAGCTCTAATCCGAACGTTTCTGCTGTTATCGAAGGTTTTTCTATGGTAAATTTGGAAGTTATTCCGGTTTCTAGTCCTTTTACATTCAACCGAATGAAAACTCTGTTCAAACCCTAGTTCATCCGATTTTGGAAGGAAATGACTATCACGCTTGGAGTAGATCGATGCGAATGGCACTAATTGCTAAAAATAAGATAGGATTCATCGATAGAACGATTCCTAGGCCAAACGAGGAAGATAGGAACTTTGCGGCTTGTAATTAGTGCAATACCCTGGTCACGTCGTGGATTCTGAACTCTGTGCACAGTTCGATTGCTCGAAGTATACTCTGGATCAACACAACACATGAATTTTGGGAGGATCTGAAGGATCGATTCTTCAACTTGGATTCTTATCGTCTGTCAGACTTATTGGAGGAGCTAAATAACCTAAAGCAAGGTAACCTCTCTATTACTGAATATTACACGAAGATGAAGGTGATTTGGGATGAGATTTGTATTATGAGGCCGATTCTGAAGTGCAATTGCGCACCAGGATGCAATTGTAAGGCTATTATCAAGGTTTTTCAGGATTACTTTGAGACTGAACATGTGTTTAGATGATGAGTATTCGCAAGTGAGTAATCAGGTAATGATCATGACACTTATGCCACATATCAAGGCAGTGTTTGGTATGGCAAATAAAATGGAAAGGCAGCTAGTATATGCAAGGAACAACAACAATACACCTATGGAACTTGCAAATAGGGTGCATGACAGGCCTCATAGTGTCTATGGTGACAACAAATGAGGAAAAGGATATAACACAAGGGAAAAAGACTCAATGCACACACTGTGGGCTCTAAGGTCATACCAGTGAGACATGCTATAGAAAGCATGGATTCCCTCCAGGTTTCAAGTCCAAACGCAAAGTGAATCTGGTGGAAGGTTCAAACACAAATGGTGGAGACACTAGGGATTCAGGACAGCAAGACACAAAGAAAGGTGCTGCAAGCTCTCAGTGTGCTGCAAGTTTCACCAAGGAGCAGTACCAAGAAGTCCTCAAGTTAATACAGGGAAATCAGATTGCTGGACCAAGTGGATCAAATGGCAAGGCACCTATGGTCAATCAGATGACCTCATTTACTGCAGCAGCAACTTTCAATCATATCACTGAGCGTACAGGTACATACACTGACTCTACAACTTGTTGGAGAGTAGATTCGGGGGCAACATACCACATAGTCTATTCTGTTGCATATATGTTTGATTCTAAGGCATTAGAGTGGGGTTTCCAAATGGAAATGAAGCTATTGTAAGTCATGTCAGAATAGTGAAACTAAGAGAAGGGATGATTCTGGAACATGTGTTGTGCATCCCATCCTTTACTTTTAACCTCATAACTGTTGGATGTCTCATTAAGGGTGGTAGTATCTCAGTCAAATTTGAGGCTAATACTTGTATCATTCAGGATATGAGGAGTAGGAGTAAGATTGGAGCAGCTAAATTGCTGAAGGGGCTTTATCTTCTGTCTGTTGAAGATTCTCCAATGACTTCTGGTAGCAAGATTTGCAGTACTGCAGCCGAGGTGATTCATTCTAGCATGCTTTGGCATTTTAGGTTAGGACACCAATCTAAAGGTGTTTTGGCAAAGTTGCCCATAGATGGTTTTAGTATCACTCAATGTAATAAAGATGTCTATCACATATTCCATTAGCCAAGCAGAAGAGAATGTCTTTTCCTTTGAGAGAGTCTAGTGTTGGGTGTTTATTTGAGCTTGTGCATATGGACATATGGGGACCATATAGGACATCCACCATTTATGGACACAAGTATTTCCTTACTGTCATTGATGATTATTCCAGATTCACCTAGATTTATCTTTTGAAGTCAAAGAGTGAGGTACAAAATTTGATTCAAGGATTTTATGAGTATGTGAACACACAATTTAAACAAAAGGTCCAGATCATTAGGTCAGATAATGGAAAGGAATTCGACTTAAAAGAGTATTATGCTGAAAAATGGATAGTACATCAGACTAGCTGTGTAGAAACACCACAACAAAATGGTGTTGTAGAGAGAAAACACCAGCATTTACTTAATGTAGCTAGAGCCCTTATAAATTTCAAGCTAACCTACCTATGTCTTTCTGGGGATACTGCCTTATCCATGCCACTGACTTAATCAATAGTCTACCTTCACCTATACTAAGGGGGGATACACCTTACAACAGGTTATATCATGCCAAACTTGACTACACACAGTTCAAGGTCTTTGGATGTTTAGTCTATGCATGCACTCTACATGAGCATATGTCTAAGTTTGACCCTAGGAGTAGACTAAGTGTTTATCTTGGTAATTCCAAAACCACAAAAGGGTACATCCTTTTAGACTTTACCACAAGAGAAATTTTTATTTCTAGGGATGTGATTTTCCATGAAGCCTACTTTCCTTTTCATGATTCTTTTAGGAAGGGACCCACTCAATTTTCTGAAATGGTTTCCTTACTTGTCCCCTTCTCTGGTTTTGAACCTTATTCAGCTACACCAGTTGAAACCCTTTCTGCTGAAATGTCTAATGAACCAGAACATTTCAATCAGCCTGACAGCCCAAGTACAGACACCAACTCAGATTCTTCCACCACCTCTACTTCCACATCTCCAGACTCAATTCATGTCCCTGAAACTCCCACAGTGCGCAGATCCCTTAGAGTCAAACAAGTACCTACCTATTTGCATGATTATCTATGTGCCTGACCTTAAAAATCCTCTCATTCTCTTCCTCATCCACACTCTGGGTCACCTTTCTTAATTTGAGAACCATCCACTTATAACCAAGCTGTCCAATTTCCCCAGTGGAGGGAAGCCATGAACAAGAAGATCATAGCTTTAGAACAGACTCACACTTGGGATTTAGTGGACCTGCCTGCAGGAAAGCACCCCATAGGCTGCAAATGGGTGTTCAAGGTAAAATAAAAACCAGATGGGACTGTTGAGGGATACAAGGCACGGTTAGTAGCCAAGGGCTATACCCAGACTCGTGGAATTGACTATGATGAAACTTTTTCCCCTGTAGCAAAAATCAGCACCATTAGATTGCTCATAGCCATAGCTGCTGTGAAAGGATGGTTTCTTAAACAACTTGACATTAATAATGCCTTTCTCCATGGAGACTTGGAGGAGGAAGTGTACATGAGGGTGCCTCCTGGGTATGAACTCTCCAACAAGAGTCAAGTGTGTAGGTTAAAAAAATCCATTTATGGCCTGAAACAGGCAAGCAGGCAGTGGAATCATAAACTCACCTCTTCCTTATTGAGCCAAGGTTTTAAGCAATCAGTACATGATTATAGCCTTTTCACTAGAGGGACATGAATCAATTTCATGGCATTGGTTGTTTATGTAGATGACATTCTTATAGCTAGTTCAGACTTGGATGAGATTAATCAAGTGAAAGGTTTCTTGCATAGCACTTTCCAGATCAAGGACTTAGGGGACTTGCACTATTTCCTTGCATAGAGGTTCACAGAACAGCAGCAGGAATCACACTTTCTCAAAGGCAGTATGCTACAAAACTATTGGAGTTTTTTGGTTTCCTAGCTGCCAAACCTGCAGATACACCTTTAGCCACAAAAACAGTCTTGCATCCTGGAGATTCTGAACTCCTGACAGATAACACTGAATATAGGAGCTTGGTGGGCAAGCTGCTGTATCTCACTATAACAAGAGACCTATGCTTTGCTGTACAACAATTGTCTCAATTCTAAGATGTTCCTAAAGTTGCTCATATGAAGACTGCACATCGGGTGCTCCGATACATCAAGAAAACTTTACACCATAGCCTCTTTTATGCAGCAGACTCTAGTCTTACACTCTCAGGCTATGTTGACTCAGACTGGGCAAGTTGTTCCATCACTTTCAGTCTCTGGTTATGTTAGGTTCTTGGGAGGTTCTGTGTTTGCTTGGAAAGCCAAGAAGCAGACTACTGTGGCAAGGAGCTCCGCTGATGCAGAATATCGGGCTCTTGCCCAAGCTACTTGTGAAGTCTTGTGGTTACATTTCCTTTTACAGGATTTGCAGGTCTTTGAAGGCATTCCCACCAGTTTATTTTGTGATAATCAAAGTGCAAGACACATTGCACACAACCCGGTTTTCCATGAAAGAACGAAACACGTGGAGATTGATTGCCACCTTGTCAGGGATAAAGTCCAAGCTGGTTATATCAAGTTGCTGCCCATCTCTACAGCCCAACAATTGGAAGATGTTTTTACTAAGGCATTGGATGCCCCTACCTTCAATTTTTTACTTTCACATTTCAGTCTTGTTCATCACCTTGTATCCCCAGCTTGAAGGGGGTTTCTCTCTGTCTTCTTCGTTTTCTCCTTTTTCACCAAACCCTAGTTTTTGCTTCTTTTCTCTGTGAATTCGGTTTTAGTATTTCTTCAAACTTAGCCGCACGTGCCATTGACAAAATCACAGGTTTTGTTGAATGCCCAAAATGCAGGCTTTTATGGGGAATCGTCTATCTAGTAGAAATGTACGTTGAAGCCGTGATATACATTATAGCAAAAAAAAGGAAGAAATAAGGTTTAATGGCGATCAAGTACTAAGAAGCAGTCTTTTTTATTGCAAGTGTGATGGTAATGAAAATCCAGTAAGGCCCTTTATAAGCGACGATTTCAACAAAATCAATTGGATGTTCTTGTTTCTGGGATTTGGGCTTGGGTATTGTACAGTGGATCAGCTTATATATTTTTGCAGAAGAAGGAAATTGGAAACAGTGGGAGGAGACAAGAACCTTCTTATTCTTAGAGTATGTGAAGATCTTATTGAGCAAGTGCAAGTCGATGTAAACATTTTTTAGTGTTCTATATTATGTATACAAGCAGGGGCGGCTTTAAGTAGGGGTGAGCGGGTGTCACTGACCCCTAAAAAAATTTATTATGTATAAATAGTAGAAATTTTTTCATAAATACATATATATGTGGAATTAACCTTATTTTTATGTGTTGACCACTGTTTTTATCTACTGCCTCATAATTATATGTATAGAATTGAATATATCCAAATATATGTGTGATACGAAAAAAAATTGATAGATTTCTGACCCCCAAGTCAAAAATCCTGGAGCCGCCCTTGTATACAAGCAAATATATCTGATATAGTTTAGGCATTTCTAAATGTAAGTGTACAGATTAAAGATAGATCCAAGTAAGCATAATCACATAGCATGAATATCGATCACAATTCAAACATAAACAGATTCACCAAAGATGTAGTATGTATAGCATGAATCTGTAACTAGGATGCATGGATCATATCATATATACCTTAGCATAAGCAAGTCCTAAACAAGATACTAAAAAGCAAGAACAGGTTTGTAAAGCATCTAGTTAATTACACAAACAACAGGCAAGAGTAAAACATGATACTTGATATCTCAACTTACATAGCATACGTTGACTAGGTAAAAAAAGTATCCGTGCTCTCCACGGGATGCCCATGATAATCGTTGTAAGTATATCACTAAAAGTTGACATATAAAAAAAATTCAATAAGTAAAACATTAAAAGTATACCTTTGATGTAGACATAGCAGCAATTACTATAACACAGGCAGAAATCCGAACAACGTGTACACTGTACACATGAGGAACATAAGCTTTGTATGTCGGCATGTTTATAAATTAAGACATTATGTTATTTAAGAAGCAACCACATGAAAGAAATTTCATATCTTGGCTGCAAGATTCTGAAAGTAAGTTAAGAAACGTTAACAGACAGTGAAAAAATGGTAAAGTTGATGTAAGAGCCGCGAGCCTTTTGAATGAAGGAATGCACACATTTCTACATACCAAACAAGAACAGTATACCAGCAGCAAAACACATATTACAACATTAAGCAACATAGAATCTTTGAGTCACAAACACCTAACAAGCATCTAAAACACTCAGCAGCAAAGCAAGCATACCCACACTAAGGCACAAAGCATCTTTTGTTACAACTTAGCATATACAAACAGCATCTAATAAACATGGAGCAAAACAACCTAGCATCTAATAAACATGGAGCAAAACAACCTAGCATCTACAAACACAGACACCAACCAGACCCTAAATGCAAACATAGTCACTTACATGTGAATTAATATTGCATGCACGCTGTCCACACTGGCGGCTCCAAATAGGGAGAAAATGGTCACTTGACCCCCTTGAATTTAAAAAAAATATATATTCCTATGTATTTTTTTTTACATTATTTAAATTTTTTATAGACTACCAACTAACTGACCCGCTAATTTTTTTAAATATTAATCCTTGATCCGTAATCATTATTGAAATTTTAAAATTAATGCTTATAAGATTGTAATACGATGTGCCGCTATCGATTCCCGATCCGTGTCCAAAAATTCCTGCAGCCCTCCCTGGCTGTCCATGAATTAACATGTCACATAGCTGAACATGTAAGAAAATTAGCCCAAACATAGTTAACCAAAACAAGAAAAACTCTACTCAAAATCACTACATCTTGAATTAACATGTCACATAGCTGAACATGTAAGAAAAACATGAAAGAGGCACACACGGAAAAAACTAACTAAAACCATGTTAAAACGTAAGAATTCAAAAGAGAAAAGATCAAAAAAAAGCCTAAACAACTCTAAAGCATACATCACATATGTTGTTTAAAAAAATGACCTAATGCAATACATAAGAATAGGAAAAATAAAGGATCAAAGAACCTAAAACTAATTTTATGAATACAGAACACCTGCAAAGTGCATTAAAAAGGTAGTACACAACACATACCAATATTAATGGAGACATACCGGTAATTCAATAGAACGGTAAATTCTGATTGAGTAAAAACTCCGAGAATCTGGTACTTTATGCTGATGATTCCTGAAGAAAGAGAAAAGTCAAGTACTAGGTAAGAAGAAGTGTGGGTGTAAAGATGAATTTAAAGCACAAAAAACACAGATAATTCCTTATTAAAATGAATTAAATTTATTTAAAAAGCAGAAACGTATCATGATTCATCCAAAAAACCAGCATGCAATACATTGATCCAAAGGATTTTCTCCATAAAACCTACACCCTTGTACCGAAAAACTTTTTGGCAGAAGCCTGTTTCCTCGACACCCACACACAATTATTTTGGATATCCACTGGAAATTAACAAGAACCTTCAGTTACATAGTTGTATTGCTAAGGCTTCACTTCCCCAAGACAACTGAGTAGACAACAAAGAGACTTGAAGAATGACTGCTGAGTTGCCGATTAGGTTGCTTTTTTTCTTTCTTTTTTATGGTAATTAACGTTTGCTTTACCATGGAAAATAGTACTAAATTGTAATAAAAAAAATATAAAAAGTAAACGCATAAATAAATAAAAAAAATGAAAAAGGAAAACGGGCCTTATGTATCCTCTTCTATCTGTTAAGAGCCAACAGGGGTTGCTGCCCCTTATTTGTTATTCATTAAATATTAATAAAATTGTAAAACAAAAAAACTCAAAAAATACCTTGTGTCTTAGAGTCTTGAACCCTGTTAGCACAAAATGGGCATACGTGGCATGCTTTCCTTCTTTCTTCTTAGCATTTTATAGTATAGGAGAAAGATATATCATGTAATACAAATAGATATCCAATGAGTGCTAGTGTGTGCTTATGCAATCTCATAGAGATGTGTCAAAGCTATTAGGAGATGCATGTAATCAACCATGAAACATAACATGTAGAACACAAAAGAAATTTCATGTCAGAGTAATTTCAAGTACCACCCCAACTTGTATTTATAAAACTGCAAGTAAAACCACTTTGGCACAAATCAACTTTAAGTGTATCAAGAAAAAGAGTGTGTAAAAAGTCTTAAACTCAAGTACACAATGCATGATCGTAGATTTATAAGACTCCAAGTAAATATATCATCTTATCATAATTAAAAGTTTGATGGGAATTGCAGTCAGATGAGTGTTCATGAAGAACACAGCAGATCACAAGTCAGCTGACTAAATATATACATCAGTAGACTCATGAACCAGACATCTGCTGAATGCATACATATCAGTTTAATCCGCTTCAAAAATTATTTTTGGAAGATTAAATGCACAAGGATGAATATCAAGCAATGGATTAGTCAGTTAATCAATGGTGGAGATTGATGGAACGTTGTAAGGATTTCAGAGCCAAATCAAGATGGAATTATACCATTGGTTGACAGTCTGTCTGTCATGACACTGACACTGACAGAGGAGTACAATAGAGGTAATTTCAAGGAATAATCAGAATATCCTCTAACGGTCAGATTTGAAATTCAAATTCAAGCATAGGTTTTTCACCTATAAATAGAGGACCTCTGGAATCAAATCAAACAACGAACTCACAAGCAATCAAGAGCATTACACCTTACTGAACTGAGCATTCATACCGACCTAGAAATCTCTTCAAGTGATATTGCATTCAAGTATCATCTAGTATCTACACTTGGAGATCTTAAGCTGCTGATCTTATCATCCTGATCAAAAGCTTGCTGAAGCTGAATCAATTTCTTGATTCAACCCTTTTTTTCAAGAAGAACCTGAAGACAAAGAAGCACTGCTAAGTGTCAAGAATTGTTGTTTTGTGGTGGAGCTGGTGAAGAGGAAATTCTACCCTTCAAGGACCATTAGAGTACTTAGGAGCAGCAATCCTACATGTTCTGAGTATTCAATTTGTGAAGCCATAGTTATTGGTCAAGGACAAACAGCTTAGGGACTTTTGTAACAGCAACCTCAAAAGACTCTAGTGAATTTCCTCCAACATCACAGGAAAAGAGTGGACTGGCAGGATTACACCACCTGCAACCATTATAAAATTTGCTTTACTTTACTTTACTGCATTTACTTTCTGCACTTTACTTTATTGCATGTTATCCATATCAACCTACTGAACTAGCTACTGAATTCACACACATTTCACTACTAAGTATCCATTACTTAGTATCATCTCTTAACAACAAGTATAAAGGCTTAATCTATTTATATTTCATTTAATGATTCATCGGACTTAATAGTCAGCAGACTACTTTAGTCAGCAGACTATCAACCATGCTGAGTTTGTTTGACTCCGAAAAAGTTTTAAAGTGTTAAGTTTATTCACCCTCCCCCCTCTAAACTTCACTAAAGACATTTCAAGGGACCAACATGATTTTAATCGAAATAAAATTAATGGTTAATTTTAAATGATTTCAATATTTAAATTTAATTAATAAGAACTATTCTAAAAATAAATCAAAATTCAAATTAAGTCTCTTTTGTTTCTTTCCTTTTGATTCCTAATAAAAAGGCATGTCTTTGGTTTTCTAAACCAAAAGGCACCAACCTGAGCCCTTTCCAGAATCAAAATTTTGAAAAGGGCCTATGCCTATTCCAAACAAAATTTTAAAAGACCTAGGTTAATCATAAAGTCTATAATTGTGGACCATAAACCAACCCAATTATACTATAGTGTCATGTGGCATCTCAATGGTCCAAACTATTTGAATCATTGGTTAGCCATATGACATTAACAAAACAAAAAAGATTTTCTAAGTACCATAAAGAATCACAAAACACATAAAACAAAAATTCAGGGTTCCACCAAAATTACCAAATTGACGCCCGACCGCCGCCGAGGACGGCCAGCCGATTGCCGTATTTCGTATTTGGGGGGTGGGCCGATCGGCCGAGCACCCCAAGCCGCCGAACCCTCTATTTGTTTTCGTTTCGCGAATCTATATCATGCATCTAGAATAATTACTACGCAGATTAACTATTGCTTATTGCTTAAGCTCGAAACTTGCTCTGCTACCACTGTTAGTAAATCTATGCGGGAAAGCAGCGGAATTTAAAATTTTATTTCCTATTCAAACAGGATCGATTTCGTTTAAGCAACAAGTATAAAAGAAGTAGACTAAGAATTACCCTGGATGATCTAAAATAGATCGTTGCTTTTTCTACGGTTGTAGATTTTGCACGAAGCCGCCCAAGCATTCGGCCTCTACCGTTGATCCACACGAACAACTCACCGGAATCCACCATTGGGTTGTTACCAAAAAAAGTCAGCTGCTAGGCCACCTTTTTCTTTCTCCAAAAAATCTCTCTAGAAGCTCTCTTAATTTTCTAATAGAAAATAAGACTTGTAATTAGGATACTCAAGAGCTTGACACCTACACTATATTTATAGTGTAAGTGGCGCCCCTAATGTAGTCCCAATCCTATTGGGAGAAGCGTGCTATTGGATAGAGGAAAAAGAAAACCAATTTCCAATAAAATAAAGAAAATAGATATTCTAGATTTATCTCATTAAATACTCAATATCTTGTATTAAATATTTCCAATATATATTGTCAACATCTAATATTGAATATATCTTTATCATCTTTTATGTGTGTAAATCTATACACATTAATATCTAATATTAATTTATGATAATACTATTAATTAATTTGCAGAATCCAAGTGTATCTCATACACTTATAACATGCGCCCCGTATGCCATAATATTGGCATCCGAAATATTCTTAATTAATATAATACTATTATTAACTAATTTGCAAAATTGATTTTTTAAACGAATAAATATATAATAACAGAAAATCCTATATTATATGTGTAAACATAAAGAAATAGTAGAAATGATCCGACCCGGTCGGATCCGGTCCAACCCGATTGGGTATAGGACACTATTTCAACAGCCTGGTCCTTTGGTAAACAAATGATTGCGTGTAAGTCGCTTATACTAGAAAAAGGACTAGGCCCATTGTAGATAGCGAACTAGCAAAGGTTGATCACACAGATACAATGCAACTCCTCATAGATAAATGCGCTAAACCCTAACTTAGAACACATAGAGGCGGAGTACGATCAACATAAGAACAAAAAAAATGGTATTCCTCCTCTCCCCCTATCTTCTAGCTTGGCATAATTAATCATAATTTTACGTCCTCTGTAATCCTTCTAATTAAACATAACATATGTTTTAATTCATTATTAGCTACGGGTGCAATCTTCTAAAGTTGTTTACTTCCATTTGCAAGGACAGTAAACATCTATGTGTCATTAACCTACCTTAGGCTGTATTAACTCACTCGCATTAAGTTTTAGAGAATGCCGCTCAAGACTGAGAACCTCTTCAGGAAGCTATCGACAATGACTAGCATGTTCCGAATATTGATCCAAACTATGTCCTAACTAACACTTCACTAATAGTCCTTCATGTTAATTTACAAATACGCAAAGCAGATTGGCCAGATCTAACTAAACGTGAACTAATCATGTCTAGACACGTAGTTGACGCTGAATATCCATAATGAGGGTGATCTAAGTCGACTCTTCGAGTGCGGTGGTTCCTATTTCTGGGTTACATATTTATCGTTCTGATTAATTACGGTGAATTATAGATTCGTTAAACATTCTGATTAATTACAACATAGAGAAACTGTTAACGGTGATTTTTACGATATATATGATATTATTTCGTAGCAATTTCCTTCGTGTTTTATTACTTTTTATGGAAAATTAGGTGTTTAAGTGAAATATTGAAAGAATGCGTATGGAAATCATTAAAGTGCAAAATCGAGCTAATTACGTGGTTTTATTGGTGTTTTCTATCTATATGTATGATTTTACATTTTGCATGTTTTTGTCGTGTTGTAGGCACGCTTGCATGTTATGGAGGAAGCTAAAACGATGTTCACTTGAAGTTTAAATAGAAGGAGAAAGATGCAAGTGAATTTGGAATGAAGATTTGAAGAAGTGAACGAGCGTCCACCCTACCAGACGTGCGTCCAGAAGATCACAAAGGATAGACTTGGAATTATCTTTATTTCTATTTTATTAGGGTTTAAGATTTTCTAATAGTTACCCTAAGTCGGCTAGAACAAGTATAAAAGGAGCAGGCATTCGACAGAACAACGAGAAATCATCTGGGAACAGAGACGGCATAGAAAATCAAAAAAAAAAAGAGGTTCACTCGGTCGACCGAGTGCCTCTGCTCGGTCGACCGAGCCATATTATTTTATTTTTTTTATTTGTTTCGGTCTGAGGATGGTCAGAGGCTGAGGCCGATTTGAACAAGCTTTGTGAAACCGATCGTTGCAGCAACTTGATTTCTACTCTTTTGGATTGTTTTGTGAGTTTTATTAAAGTTGCATCTTTATTATGTTTAATTTGTTTTTATACAATTGTATCGATGGATTGTTGCATGGTTGATGTTTAACGTTTGATGAGAATCGTTGTTAGACTTAGATCACCGTAGTAAAGATTAGATTTTTAACCTAAAAATAACGAGAGTTGCTAGGTTGAATTTCTAGGTTGCTAGATTGAGAAATCTTACACCTTTGTTATGGAAGCGTTAATCTTTAAGATCGAGAGATTAAAGATTAATAGGCGAATTATCTACGAGAGTAGGAATTCATACCTTTGATAGGTAAACCACATCTTTATTAAATCTTCACTAAACGATCTAGGGTAGAAATTGAGAGTTGCGAGATAGGTGGATCATTGCTTGTTCCTCGTTAAATTGAAAGAATCATTGTGCCTTGTTCTTCGTTGCTAGCTTAGAATCTTATTTTCATTTTAGTATATAGAATAGAATTAGTTATTTTAGGTTCGTAATCATATTTCCTGGCTTTGGATTGACAACCCTCTGTCCAGTTTATTGTTTTCCTTTTTAGTTTCGTTTTGTGTCGTGACAATTTAGAAAAATTAATTAACTAGATAAACAACCCCGATTCCCTGAGATCGACTCCGGTATTAATCGCTATACTACGATCCCTACACTTGGGGTAAACCGGATTATTTTTATTACTTGTTTATTTTTCATTGCATAAAATCCGAGACAGAAACAAACTAATATACTATATTGAAGACAAAGGAACGTTCAAAGCTTCATACCTTAGATAATGGAGGACTATCTTGATCAACTCAAGCTAGTTGATGGCTTAGGGAGAAGGAAACCAAAAGAAACTAACAATGAAACCAAGAAAAACTTTTATTTCATATAAACTTGAATAATAATGATAGTATATGTTACAAGGGCTGCTACAGGTCTTACATAGATCATGTAGCCGACTTAATCACATAAAAAACCCTAGCCGACTTAGGTAAACTTCGTAAGGTCGGTTAACTTGTTGCCCAAGATCTCGACTCGTTGGGCTTGACTTTGCCCGGTTTCTTCAGCAGATCTCTTCCTGGACTTCTTCCATGCAGCCCAATAACTTCTTCCAGCCCAAATTCTCATCCTCATTGCTTCATGAAAATGCACTACCTGAAAATGACATAAAACAAGACAAAACAGTACTGATTCCAAAGGATAAATACGTAAATGCAGAATCATAACCAAAGAAACACGCACTAGGCAATTGACATGCATTTCACACCATATTTAGACTATCTCTCGGCAATCGAGCATAATTTGGGGTAGATAATAGTGTAATATATAGTAACAAATAGAGTGTTATCAACTACCCTCTCACTTAGATTTTGATCGTCCCGAGCAAAAAAAGGAAATAAAATGAACTCTCGGATCAATATACAAGTTAATTAAAACCACCCTAGTGCCACAAAGTCAAGACAATGAGTGTATCAACCGTTATCCATCAGTAACATTAAACACTATTCTATGTATGAATCGACGTGTGTGTGAATAACTCTCAATCATCAGTAACGCAGACATAATCACATTATATTAACTTAGGGTCTATCTAGAAAATCACAAGCAAGTTTGTCACTTTTCGTCATTTTTTAGAATGATTAATTATTTAGGATTGTAGGTCAAGTCAACTAGAATGATTAATTACTACTCCAAGACTCGCGTTTATCTTTTTTTTTTTGTGTGCGAGGTCCAGGTAGATTATCAATTAGAAACTTGCAAAGGTGGGTGCCGATCAAGAAAAATTTTCAAATCTCACACTGAACTTGCTACCCTCTAGCCAAAGAATTTCTTCTTTTTCGGGCAATTAGCTCAAAATTCTAACTATACTCACGGTCCGCTCATTTTGATAAACTATTGAATCCGTAAATCCTTAGCCCTTATAGAACCCACAACTGTACAACAAAACTCGGAAAACTAGGGTCAACTCAAGTCAAAATAATGCGTCATTAATTTATACTACATACTGAAGAAATAAGGTTATACATGCTTAATAAGGCCGATTCACAAAAAGAATATGGGGTAATACGCAACTACTTCAAAAGTCAACATGACTCTTGTCTATTCGTTCGTGAAACCAAGATGTAATTAGTTTGCTTCAAAAGTTCAAAGGCTTCAAATATTTACTAATATTTCTCAAAAAGAAACAAAAGAAAAAGTGGTGAAAAATGCATCGAAAAAAATCGAGATAATCGGAAAACTGATGAAATGCAACACCGAAAGCTAAGTGATGTCCTTACCCCTACTTAACTTAAACATTATCCCTAATATTGGAAAATAGTGAAATGAAGAAAGGAACTTAGCTCGGGTTAAGTATGGAGCTCAAAATCGAATCCAAATCAAACCAATCGCAGGCTAAATCGGAAGAAATTGGGGCGAAATCATCAATAAGTGTTATAGGAAAAACACATCCTGCAAAGTCGGGGTAAAAGAAACCGATATAACTATAAAGGAGACAGTAAGAAAGAAATAAAAATCAACTTCAAACAAATTAAGCCGAAAAAATAATTATAATTATAATAATCCTTACAAAAGTTTAAAAAAGTCGGGGAAGGAAAAATAAAAACAACAATGAAAATGGAGAAAAATAAAGAAAAACAAAAACTAGTCTGAGAGATCATCATCGTATAATAATCCTCCCGTGGATCTTCAGGATGCGCAAAACCAGGAGGGACAGATGAGCTCGAAGGACAAGCTGTAGAAGACGCAGCTCTATAAACGAGGGCAGCTCTGGGCAGAGGGGAAACTGGTGGCATGCCGAGATGAGAAATGACACCGTCAATCTTCACATGAAGTGAAGCTAATTCCTTAGCAAAGCCCGGATTGATCTCATAATGAGATCTGGTCCCACCGTGAACTGGTGTGCGCTCCCGCCTCTCCGTTCTACGAGGGCGGTGGGGTACAGTATAACCAGTTACCTTCCTGAGGCTCAAAATAGGTTTGGGCTCCTCTCAAACGTCACCACCAAACACTGGTAAACCATCATCCGTGGCAAAAACATCAATCATGTGCACGTAACGCAGTAGCTCTCGTGCAGAATATCAGCAATGGACCAAATACGGCGATACATAAGCAAGCCAAAATTCACCTGCAGCTCCACCTCAATGTAGAACATCAGCTCAGCTTGCTTCATAGTGACCGAAGCAACATGATCGACCGGAAGAAGATGTGCAAATACAATGCGGTGCAACAGCTTCCGGTCCGAAGTCAAGTCATCCTCGAGAAAGATGGTCGGAAACTCCTACATATTGCGCTGCCAGAAGACCTTGAAATACTCAACTATATATCATCTGGAGTCTCTCCTCATTAGGCTCATCCGTGGCCCTGTTGAACTCATCAGCACTCGTAGGTGAGTCTTGAATCTGAAAGTTCTCGTTGATCCTCTCGGCTGAGAGGTCAACGAGCACACCTCGAACCATCGTGAACATGGCCTGCGAGTTGTGCACCACATTTGCATAAAACTCTCTAACCAGTGTGGTATTGAACATAGCCGGAGCCTCGGCCATGTCCAACTAACCGTGGAGCGTCAGAAGATCAGTAATAAGAGGCCCACAGTCGTCCAAGTCAATGCCCCTCTCACAAGCTACATGACGTCCATTCCAGTGCTGCCGGAATGACTCATAAATCTGCAACAACGCAAACTGTGAAACCTCATAGATCATAAGGTTTGCATCTCCCATGACATCCTGCTGACCACTAGGTCTCATGCTGGGACGGATACGTTTAGGACCCATATGAGCTGAAGGTTACGACGGTTGAACTGTTTTTGAAAATGGACTGGTGCTTGATGCATCGAGATGGGTGCTCGCCAAGTCGAGTGCAAGTTTGTATAATCTAGAAACACTTATATGATTTTGCTGATCTAAATGAGTACTCTCCGGCTCATAGGTGGTCTTACCCGGACCGAAAGCCTGAAACTGGAATTTTGTTTTTCTGAAATTGGTGCTGCAACAGAGATGAAGATGAAGAACAGCCGTAATGGCGGCAACGAAAACAACAACAACAACTAGGAAATTGATTTAGGAAAGGGAAAGTTGGGTGGCTATTCAGTGGTGGTGGTGGTTGTTTCGGTGGTGGTGGTGTTTGATGGAATTTTGAGAAGAAGAAGAATAGTTGTTGGTGATAAGGAAATGGTGGTGTAATAGAAGAAAAAGAGAGTAGAAGGTGGAATGGTTTAGTGGAAGAGTGGGAGGAGTTATTTTGGAAAATATTGACGGTGATTGTGAGGGGATTCAGGTGAGGGAGTAATGGTGGAGTGTGGGAAAGAAGGAAAAAGGTGGGGAAATGTGAAAGTAGACTATTGTGGCAGTCTGCCAGCTGACTCGACGAGGCTCGTGTGCCTCACGCGCCATCGAGATATTCTATAATTTCTTCCTAACCACGGAATTAGGGTTTTGCAGGGCTCGACGAGTCGAGGGTACTCCTCGCTGAGTCGAGCTCAGCTCTATTCCAGATTACTTCAGGACTTCAATCCAGGTTACTTTCACTGGCCCCTTCTGAATTCTTACTCCTGAATGACTCCTCTTTGACCTTATTTCAGCCTTCTTTCATTTTTATCCAACTAAAAAACTAACCTACTTCAACTAAGCGTCCATCGAGTTAAAAAAAACCGTCCCACCATCCTTTGGCTTGTGGCCTTTGGATGTGGTAGGATGAAAAAAAGCTCGTTATACACTTGGGATACTTTTATTGACTCGATCTAACCTAAGGGATAAGATATAGTTCTTAGTTTAAAGTCCTCATCTCGACATTCTTCTGACTCTCAGTCAGAAAGATTTCTGGACTTGTGTCCGCCAGACTCGCACTAAGGAATCCTTCACCGAGGTACCCCTGCCTTCTTTCTCTATCCATGCTCTTCCCTTGCCCTTAAGGCCAAGGAAGAAATCATGACATCCCCCACATGAATGTAATGTTGATGCATATGCAATGCAGACTCTGAAGAGATCACAGACGGAACTGTTGCATTGGGCGAAGTGGTTTGCTGCCTTGAACCTTCCGTAGTAGAGTACCATCGGACATACTCGGCTAAGCAGTGAACTAGGTCTTGAACTGCTCAGGCTTTGGTGTATTCCTAGACAATGATACCTACACAACAGATCGCCTAACATTCTCGAGGTTCTCATGGTTGTGTCCATTTTGGCCCTAGACAACTTTGGTTTCAGAAAGTGTTTTAGAGAATTCAGCCCTCCAATTCTCACAGAAGCGGCCCTACTTCCACTTACATAGGCGACATCCTATAAAGAGTACTCTGCAATACCCCACTTGGCTTAACCAAGACATAGGAATCATTAAAAGCTTAATGCTTAACCTGAACCATTCAGCAGACAGCACTTTTGTTTTAGCAGAATGGGTAAGTGCTAAATGTCCCTCACAACTTAGTTGACCATTTTGAACCATGATCTTGGAATCTCCAGTCACTATGGTTGGGTTGCCATTATAAGGGAACATGCATAATAGGCTTAAGTCTCATTCTGATTGTCAAAAATTGACGCATGATCTCTAGCTAAACATTTTTATAAGCGTATCCACAAGATTCTCCTTCGACTTTATACAATCGAGGAAATCAAACCATAAGAGATCAACTTTTCAATGGTATTGTGTCGACTACATGTCGTGACTTACCATTATACATACAACTTTGCGTGTCCTATAGCCAACATAATATCACAATGTATGCTGATAGGATGAACTAGCTTTTGCCAACACGGAATATCCTCTAGAAAATTTCGAAGCCACTTTGCTTCTTCTCCAACTTTATCCAATGCAATAAACTCTGATTCCATAGTGGATCGAGATATGCATGTTTGCTTTGAGGATTTCCATGACACCGCACCACCACCAATAGTGAATAAATATCCACTGGTGGACTTAGAATCCTTACATTCAAATATCCAGTTTGCATCACAATATTCTTCCAATACTGTTGGATATCTTGTATATTGTATACCGAGGTTCATTATAAACTTCAAATACCTTAACATCCGGTCAAGCTTTATAGATTGAAATTGAACTTTATTTCTCATTGTCTTTACAAGGAAACATATCCTCAATACATACAACTTTCCTTTAATCAGTGATCACATTTTAATGTACATCAGGAATTTCTGACTTGTGCACCCGAAATCGATAGACACTACTGTCATTTACATATCCAAACTTAGGCCCTTATCTTGACTTGCTTTGGCTTAAGTTGCCAAGCTCCCCCACATTCCAGGAATTCGTAGGTAGGCTTGTAGCCTTTCAAGTATTCCATGATTTTATTGCGTTGAGAATTACAATTGCTTAAGTAATTGCCTCTCCCATGATTCTGGATAAATCTGACCCGGTCAACATGGAATCGATCATTTCATCGAATGTTCTTGCAATTAAGAAACTATATTCAATGGTGATTTGTATGATGTAATGGTTTGATGAATAATGTTGGTACCAGAACAAAATTCACGAAACCATGCATTATACTATCCACCTCAATCACTATGAATTGTCTTAATTCGTTTACCAAATTGATTCTCAACTCCAAAGGCCTCATATTTGCTCCTCAGCAAATAAACGTAACACCGTTAGTGCTATCGGTTTTGAAAGTGATAAAAATACTTTTAACCACCTCTGGATTGCACAATCTTTTAAAGGAGGGATAACACTGAGAATCAATCAAATCCAAAGACTTGCACCCGATCAATACAAATCTAAGGTTTACTGTTGAACAAAATTGAACATTTTAATTCAACCAAAGAAAATGAGAAAATACCAACAATATGGCTTATTATTTAAACACTATTCTCAAACAGTCAATTACCAACATACTGGATGAATGGAGTTTTCTAATAAATTGTATTAGATGAATTAACAAACATCAATTACAAAGGTTAAAATTATCTATCATGCTTTAAAACTTTGGCACGACTTGATAAAAGAAAGATCAACCAGATTGCAATAATAACTTCTTCAATTGCACACTCCACATATGTTCCAGAAATGCCAATGACATTAATTAACATATTAACTACTATATAATGCACAAAACGGCAAACCACTTTGATCCAAAAGAGTAATAGAATTTACACTTACACATACTATTTAAACACATAATCAAAGTTTAACAATAACGAAACGACTACTGTTCGTTAATCATCAAAATAAAAGCCCAGGTCGAAGAAGAAATTTGTGCAGAACAGCACATAAATAATTTTGTTTACTGCAATTTTCAACTTTGCGAAATGACAGAGATCAAAATTCAGATGTAACAAATAGACTACAAGCGACTATGAACCCATAAATTTTTGTTCAAAACATGCCAATACTGAGAATGGACACAATATTAACAGATTGCTTCTACAAAATTACTTCTTTGCTCTAATAAACAACACACTATGAATCATTTAAATACTACATTATTATTGAAGGATATATATATTTAAACAACAATAAATTCCGCAACTGAATTCGATTTATCATGGACGTTGCACTTGAATCAACAACATAAGAATCAACAGAAAAAAAAAAACATGGCATGCTTGAGTGAACTCACAATTCTAACCAAGTCCATTTTCAGATTTATATCAATATACATTTCAGTTCTGAAAAAAAAATAAGTGTTCCTATTGTATGTTTTAAACATGGGTGATGAAACTTGACAGAGGCAACGAGATTTGCAAGATAATCATTTTTGATCAACGGTTAAGTCATGAAACAACATGCAAAACACAAACCATAAAACGTCTTAACAATGTTGGAAAAATTATCAATCTAGCATGTCGTTTAACACGTAAAAATCAAGAAAAAACGAAACAGAAAATAGGACAGAAAACTTATTGACTGAGGCGAGTGCAACACTCTGTCCTTAAGACGTTTTTGCCCCGATTATGTGCATACGGTAATGGCAATCGTCTTCCAAGATACAACAGTCATACCTTCTTCGGATTGTTGCACTTCAATGAGAAAAAAGACGGCAAACCGATCCTGTTCTGCGATCTCTTTTATGACTTAAAATGAATACACAAAATTTTATGTAGAAAGTTTGTATGTATGCGTGGGGGGGAAATATGTTAGTCTCTTGATTTTTTCTTTATGTAGGGCTATAAATAAGATGACAATAGTCAAGATACACCATTATGAATCATTTAAATACTACACTATGAATAAACAACACACTATGAATCATTTAAATACTACATTATTATTGAAGGATATATATTTAAACAACAATAAATACTGAATTCGATTTATCATGGACGTTGCACTTGAATCAACAACATGAGAATCAACAAAAAACAAAAAAAAAAAACATGGCATGCTTGAGTGAACTCACAATTCTAACCAAGTCCATTTTCAGATTTATATCAATATACATTTCAGTTCGGAAAAAAAATAAGTGTTCCTATTGTATGTTTTAAACATGGGTGACGAAACTTGACAGAGGCAACGAGATTTGCAAGATAATCATTTATGCAAGTTTGTTTGATCAACGGTTAAGTCATGAAACAACATGCAAAACATAAACCATAAAACGTCTTAACATTGTTGGAAAAATTATCAATCTAGCATGTCGTTTAACACGTAATTCAAGAAAAACGAAATGTAAAATAGACAGAAAACTTATTGATCGGCGCGAGTGCAACACTGGCTGTCCTTAAGACGCTTTTCTTTTCGATTATGTGCACACACAGAAATGGCAATCGCCTCCCAAGATACAACAATCATACATTCTTCGGATTGTTGCAGACTTCAACGGTAAGTAGAAGGCAAGCGAAGCGATTCTGTTATGCGATCTCTTTTATGACTTAATATGAATACACAAAATTTTATGTAGAAAGTTTGTATGTATGGGTGGGGGTAAAATATGTTATTCTCTTGAATTTTCCTTTTTATAGGGCTATATATAAGATGACAATAGTCATGATACACCATTTCATGAAAGTACACATCCTTCCTTTTAACCAATGGTCATATCCTTCCAAAATAGTTTAATATCCAGTGGTCACAACTTTCCACCTTCAACCTTTCCATGTCAAATTGTTTTTCAAGCACCATATTTTTCTGTCAAATTTAGTTCAAACTCACTTACTTTAAACTAAAACAAATCCCTAGTCACCGGTGATACACTCTTCCTTCAGAATCTCATTCGTCTCATAATTAACACCTTGCACTGTTAAACGGAAAAGGGAAGGAAAAAAAATTATTTTCACTCATTCGTCTCACAATAAACAGCTTGCACTGTTAAACGGAAAAATGGAAGGAAAAAAAATTATTTTCAAACCTCGATGTTGCCAATAATTTTTATCTACACATAAACGACCAATCTGCTCCTGTCAAATCGAATTCAATGGCGGATGAAAATGGACAATCATCAAAGGGCTTGATTTTGATTTGATGCGTAAAAGAGGCCTTTCAATTAGCTTGAAAATCAACTCAAAAAAATCAGATCACATATATTAAAGAGGAGGAGATTTTGTAGATATTTGTTTTTGTTTTTTATTAAAATATTCTTATTTTTTTTATGGGAAATAAAAAGGGTTTGGAGCAGGTCAATCGGGTAATTGGGTTAAATTCACTCATCCATATATTATATATAGATAGATATTAACAGAATAGTTTTGGAAATTATATTTTTGTATATTAACAATTGTAGAGTATTACACACAATATATACTAAATTACAAGAATAAATAAGCCACTAATTTAGCCTAATTATACGCTTTGAATATATGTTTGAAATAATTACAATGAATATGACATAAATACACAATATATGACATAACTACACAATATATACTCTAATACCACCCCTCAAGTTGGACGACGGAGGAGACCCAACTTGCTGCGCTGATGAGTAAAAGCCAAGCGAGCGAGAGACTTGGTGAGGCAATCAGCAAGTTGATCTTGAGCACTGACATGAGCTACACGCAAGGAGCCACGCCAGCACTCACGATCACGAATAAAATGATAGTCTATAGCAACGTGCTTCATCCTGGAGTGAAAAACAGGATTATGACAGAATTGCGTGGTGCCCAAGTTATCACAGTAGATAACCGGAGCTGTGGCAATGGGAAACCCAAGGTCACGAAGAAGGAACGTAACCCAAAGTAGCTCAAAGAAGATAGAAGCCCGCACCGGTACTCGGCTTGATGAGAGATCTAGCAATGGTGGACCGCTTCTTGGAGCTCCACGAAATGGCATTTATGCCAAGGTATACAACATAGGCCCCAGTAGAAGCATAATCATCCTTGCAGCCCCCCAGTCTGCGTCAGAAAAGGCATGAAGAACCGGCGGGGAATCACGGTAGAGATGAAGGCCTAGATCCACTGTCCCAGATAAATAGCGAAGCATGCGTTTTGCATGATTCCAATGTACATCTGTGGGAGTATGCATAAACTGAGACAATTTGTTAACATCAAAGGCCCGATCAGGACGAGTGAAGAGCAAATACTGCAAGCTGCCAATAACCATATGATACTTAGTAGCGTCATCATCTGAGGGTGCCGATTTTGCGGTGAGGCCGAGAGAGATCAAGAGCGCCGTGTAATAGTGAGTTGGCCTCGATCCATATGCGCATTTGTGTAAGAAGCTCGAGAGCATATCTCTTACGAGATAACACACAACCGTGATCATTGTGTAAAATCTCAATACCTTAAAATATGATAGAGAACCAAGATCCTTGAGCACAAATCGACGACCCAAAAGAGAAATAAACTGCTCAAGTGCCTGAGTATCATTACCCGTAATGATGATGTCATCCACATATACCAATAGGTAAATAACAATAGGACCAGTATTGTAGATAAATAGTGACGAGTCAGCATCAGCATTCCTAAAATCACTGGTGATGAGAAACCCTTTAAGCTCCTCATACCAAGCCCGGGGGGCCTGTTTCAACCCATAGATTGCCTTACGCAACTTACACATATGATTAGGAAGCTCAGTACTGACAAAACCAGAGGGTTGGGCTAAATACACATCCTCAGATAAGTGCCCCTGTCAGAACGCATTGTTAATATCTAGTTGTCGTAATGACCACCCCTGGTAAAGAGCTAGGGTAAGAACAACGCATACTGTGGTGGGTTTGACCACAGGACTGAAAGTCTCAAAAAAGTCAATGCCAGGACGCTAAGTAAACCCCTTAGCCACAAGGCGGGCTTTGTGGCGATCAATAGAACCATCTGGATGACGTTTGAGACGAAAAATCCACTTAGACTGGGTGACATTCTGGTTAGGGTGGCAGGGAACAAGAGACCATGTCTCATTGCGAATGAGAGCATCATATTCCTCGTGCATGGCAGCCCTCCACTTAGGATTTTTGAGGGCTTGAGTAATGTTGGTAGGTTCGGAGTCAGAAGAGGCAGAGAGGCGAGTGTGAAGGTTGAGCTTCTGGATGGGCTTATGGATATTATTGCGGGCCCGAGTACGCATAGAATGAATGGAGTGAGATGATGAAGAGGGTGGTGGAGATGGTGGTGGGGGAGGTGGTGGAGGTGATGAAGGTGGTGCAGGTGATGGAGGTGGTGGAGGGGATGGAGTTGATGGATGATTTGAAGGAGGCGAGGGAAGCCAATCAGAGATAGAAGCTAAGGTGGTGGTGGAGGGGGTGGGGGCCGAGAGTGTTGGAGTAGCAAAACGAAAAACAGACTCGACAAAGTTGACATGACGGGAGACATAAAGCCTGGATTCCTCGATGTTGTAGCAGTAGTAGGCATGTTGGTGTTGGGCATAACCCAGAAAGACGCAAGGTTTAGAACGAGACTGAAGTTTATGGGCGGCGTAGGGACGTAACCAGGGATAACATAGGCAGCCAAAGACAAGGAGTTTGTGATAGTTGGGTGGTTTTTGAAAGAGAGATAGGTAGGGAGAGCGCATTTGAAGAGTGGGAGTGGGCATACGGTTGATGAGATAGGCAGCCGTAGAGAATGCAAAGGGCCAGTAAGAGGAGGGAATAGATGCATGATTAAGTAAGGCGAGGCCGGTTTCTACAATATGCATATTACGACGTTCTGAGATGCCATTATGTTCCGGAGTATACGGGGGGGGTGTGAAAAACGAAATGCCATTAATTGAAAAATATTCACGAAGGGATATAAATCTCCACCATTATCTGAATAGAGGACTTTAATCGTTTGTTCAAAGTATTTTTCAACAATAGCGCGGAATTGAATAAACGTGGAGTGAACCTCAGATTTACGTGTTAACGGATAAATCCAAATATAACGCGTATAGTGATCAACAAAAATGACAAAGTATTTAAAACCATCAATTGACAGAATTGGTGATGTCCACACATCACTAAAAATTATCTCAAGGGGACGAGTAGAACGCAAAGTAGATTCACCAAAAGGGTGTTTGTGACTCTTATTTGTTAAACATGCTGAACAATGCGTAAAAGAAGTTTTCGAGGACTGCAAATTGTAAGACTTAATAATTGAAGATAAAATAGGATGAGCCGGATGACCCAACCGATGATGCCAATCTTGAGAGGAGGCTTTATTTGTAGCAAACGCAACGGGAAGAGGACTGGGCCACTCGTACAGACCATTTCTAACCGGACCACGTAGGATAGGCTGGTTCTTCTGAATGTCCTTCACAACAAATTCAGAGGGTAAGAACTCAATAGATAGATTGTGAGCTTTGCAAAGTTGAGAAATGGAGAGTAAATTACGAGACATGCTGGGAACACAGAGGACATTACGTAAAGTAAGGGATTGATCAGGGGTAATGGGAAAGTAAAGAACTGCCAGTATGAGTAATCGATAAACCCTTACCATCACCAACCAGAATGTCATCGAAGCCAGTGACGGAGCATGCAGAGATAAATTCTAAAGATCAGAAGTCACATGGTGTGAAGCTCCACTGTCAAGTAGCCAATTTGATGAATTTGACTCAAACTGAGCCGAGTCATTAGGAGGAGCAGCAACATTAGCTTGAGGACGAGGCTGTCTCTGAACCTGAAATTGATCACACCAAGAAGCAGCATGACCATATTGATAACACAATTGACACTTACCCTGATACCCACGTGAAGTATTGTTCGAATTATTGAAAGTCGAGCCATGAGTCTGACTCGAATTATTATTATAATTCTGATTATTATGGGAGCCTCTGTTTTGAGATGAGGGCCGGCCTTCTTGCTGGGAGTTGGGCCTGGCATTATGGGCCTGTTGAAAGGGCCGGCCTCCTTGTTGTTGCTGACTATTAGAAGACCGGTGCTGAGTCGAATTACCCCTGTGAACGGACTGCTGCTGTGGGGGTCTGTAGGCCGCAAGAGCTGTGGGAGCAAACTGACCAGGAGAAGCCGCCGCCGGAAGAGGGGTTTGATGCAACAGTTTCTCGTGAAGCTCCTCAAAGGAGATAACATCATCTCTAGCTTGAATGGCACGTGTTATTTCCAGAAATTCAGATCCGACATTTTCAAGAATAATGTTGATAAGGTCATCATGGCTGAGAGGTGAGCCAAGAAGTGCCAATTCGTCCGCTTTTTGTTTCATAAAATACATGTATTGGGTGACCGATTGATTAACTCAGAAGTGGGCCTTCATCCCATCTTTGATGAGGCGAATTCGAGCCCGAGAGGGCTTAGCATAGGTATCATTCAAGGCTGGCCACGCCGCCGCTGCAGTCTTCTTGCCGTAGAGAAGTGGCGCCACCTCCGGCGTGAGTGATAAGAGGAGCAGATTCAGCAACAAATGGTCCTGGCGTCGCCATAGCTGAAAGTCGGGATTGGGTTTGGTGGTGGTGCCTTCAGTGATTGTCTCCGGTGGTGGTTGCATGATGCCGTCAACGTGTTTAAACAGGTTGTAGCCAATTAGTATCGATTCTAACGGCATATGCCATAGATAAAAATTGGTAGCATCCAATTTTATTGGTGCTTGAATAGCGGAATTAAAGGTAATGGGGTTTTGATCCACCATTGATATCGGTGGTAATGTAGCCGGCGATTTGAAGGTAGCCGCAGAGGCTGAAAAAAAAGGTTTAGGTTTTCTGGATCACTGCTCCGATACCATAACAGAATAGTTTTGGAAATTATATTTTTGTATATTAACAATTGTAGAGTATTACACACAATATATACTAAATTACAGTAACAGCTAAGCCACTAATTTAGCCTAATTATACGCCTGAATATATGCTGAAATAATTACAATGAATATGACATAAATACACAATATATGACATAACTACACAATATATACTCTAATAGATATAGATATATATAACATCATTTCCTCTACCCAAATTCATTAATAGTGTCATCTCAATATCATTATTTCTCATTCACCAAAATTAATTTTCTAACATTAAATATCATGTAATCATTTATTCGGATATGGGCGTCCCTTTACCCGTATAAGTGATCAATGAAATATCATTTCCAACCAGTCAAGCTCGTCGTAATTTGGAACTTGGTGGAGAATCTTCCCAAGATTCATCTAGTTAAGAAGTAGAAATGGATGAGAACTTCGTGAATGCACAAGGTGGGCAAGAACATGAGAATGCCCAAAACAATGAACAAAACTCAATCCTCCACATCCTTAACCCACGAAACAACAACAATCCACCACCACCAAATCCTCCACTTCCACCACGCAATAACAACCAAAACAACCACAACTGAAACCAAAACAACCACAATAACCCTCCAAACCCAAGACCTATTTGTGATCAAACCGTAAGGAGGAATGAAACCAATAACCTTCAAGTGTGGGGTCATATCAAGGCTATGCCTAGGCACTCAACAAGCCTGAGCCAACTAAGCTCACAAAGGCCAACTAGGCCAGCCCAAATGAGGGAAAATAATGTTTGTAGCGGGGTTTGAACCCAAGACGTTCCGCTTCAATACCATGTTATGATCAAGCACTTACTGTTCGACTAAAACCAAGTCGTGTTAAAGTGTATAAGGAAATATAGTTGCATATTTACTACCACCAATTGGTTTTAATAAGCGTTTGATCCTAACATGGTATCAGAACCATAGGTCAGGAGATCGAACCCTGGTTGGAACATTATTTAAATTGTGCAAGTGTTGGGAGAGATCTCCCACACTTGAGGGGGTGTTGGGAGAGATTTCCCACACTCTTGACTAAAAATTGGGCAAGTGTTGGGATACATTGCTCACACTTGAGGGGGGTGTTGGGAGAGATTGTTCACACTCTTGAATGTATGAAGAAATAGCGCATTTACTAACACCAATTGGTTTTGGTAGAATGATAAGCGTTTGACCTTAACATGTTTTTTATTAAGTGAAAGATAAGTCAATTATTCAAAAGTGTTAAAATATAGAGATTAGACAATGATATTTATTTTATACCAGTAAAAGACACGTGCGTTGCACGTGACGTGTTTTTAATGTGTTTATTATTGTTGTATTGCTTGTTAATTGTTATATATTGATGTGGTTAATTTGTAAATTTGTAATACATGTCTTAATGTTGATTTAAATTGGTCTTGATAAGCCAATAAAATTGGTTCATTGGTAATTACTGTGGCTCTTAACCCGGAGGTTTCGGGTTTGAGTCCTAGTGAGGACGGAAAAATGTGTGTGCGTGTATATTTCGTATCCGTTATAATAAAAAAAAACTTGGTCGTGATAATGTATTTTTACTGCGGATTTCGGTTTATGAGTATAGATGAACTCTACTTGAATATATAGTATAAAGAAAAATAAAATATAAAAAACTCATAAAACATTAATATAATCTTCTTAAAAAAGAATACTCTAAAAAATAATTGATAAAATATAATGAGCGTCATCATATACCATTAACGTTAAAGTTAAAATAATGTAATTAAACCCCAAATAAAGCCCAACTTGTATGTAACTCAATCTTTTTCTTGTTTTATTACTTTTGAACGTCTGATTCTCTTCCTCATTGTTCCAATTACCTCGTCGTTGTCAATGTAAATTGGACTTATGTCTCTGTCTTTTCTGATCGTAAGTTGACTCTTGTCATTGCTTGCTTTAACCTTGACTCTTCTTCCTTTTGTTTGTTTTCACCGTGGATGTGTTTGTAACATTTTCAGGTTCTTCCAAAGAGTTCTTATCGGTATTTTTTTTTCCATATTTTTGCGCAGCCTCTGCTATCAGCTTTGGTGTATCATCGGTATATTCCATCATCCCATTGAATTCGAAGAAGAACTTGTATTCTTCTGTTTCGGGACTACTCAGTTTATCATAGTAATCGGAGTTGCCATTTTCCTGTGCGTGTATGTTCATCATATATTAGTAACATACATAAGTAATAAATAGGTTATCTTTATTAATCTATTAATTATGTATGTTCTCGACCTGAAACATTTTTTTTTTGTTTTTGTCTCATTTGCACCTGTAAAAGTGAAATAACGAATTACTCCACCAAGTCAAAGTAATAAAATATGAGCACAAGATGAAATAAGTACCTTCATCTTAATTTATTACATTTTTAGCTGATGAACAATTTTGGATGCTAAGTGCATTTTGTGGCCTATTATTACTGTCTTCATCAATCTATATCGGTATATTTCGATGCCATCCAATTTCTTCTCTTGGGAATAGGAGAGGGTATTGCAAGGGATCATAGCAACCATAATAGTGCTTTACTTGATACGTGTTACCAGAATGAGACTTTACAACTATCTCTCTCTTTCAGAAGAAGCATTAAGATCGTTTTTTCTCTATCCAAATCGCAGAACTTGTTCTCATTGTGTAGTGAATTATACACTCTCTGATGTAACTTTATATATGTTGCAATGCGAAGTTGTAAATCTTCAAGCGAATCATACTCTTTCAACTTCTTAAAAAATTTAGCATAAGTATTTCTATCCAAAAATCTCATTAATTGTTCAAGAATATCTTATTTTAAATCTGAATGTGGCAATGTATTCATTCGATTTTGCACCTCATTTTGAGTGTAGTGGAAATAAAGTTGAAAATACATCGGAATTTCATCTTTTGGGACAATACATGGTAGATTGTGATAAATCTGCCCTTGAACACGAAATGTGTAAACTCCTTTTTTGCCTGAAGCAAAATCTTGGTCTAGTTTGACCTCGAAAGATGTAAATGAAAAAAATATTGTTGTATGCAATGATATTTTTTCAAATTCTTACATGTTTGTACTTGTGAGGTTAATAGATGATATAAAGCATCGTGGGACATCTTCGGAGGATAATTTTATCTTTCCTTTGTCGCAAAGAAATTGTAGTAGATTCAAACTCAAATCTTCTTGCTTTGCAAAGTGAGTACACCTATTTATTTTCTTCAACTGATTTCGTTCGGATAATTTTGGCTATATGCGACCTCACCTATTTTTGTTTATCAAAAAAAAAAAAAAAAAAAAAAAAAAAAAAAAAAAAAAAAAAAACTCAAGTCATGAAAATTTCTACTTTGTAAAAGTATTATCATTAACAAAAAAAATCTATATATAAATTACCTTCACAATTCATTTCAGCATTTAAAAAGTACTTTTGATCATTTCTTTTTGTTGGCCCTGCAATTGTTATTTGTGCATTTCAAATTCTATAACATGTACAATGCTAGAAATCTAAAGTTTATTTGTCATATTGACATTATATTTTTTCATAAGTATTAATTACCTTCATTAGATCTTCGTAACTTTCTTGATACTATTACTTTTTGAATCTTATGTTGTCGATGTTCGACTGTAATTTTGGCATATTTAGATTTGCCTTCTTGTCCTAATGATTTGGTTAAAAGAAGAAGATTTGACTGGTCATATTTACAAACAAAAAGAAAATCTAGTAAAAAAATAAATCATGTACGTGACATACCATTTGTGTTGTTTATGATTGATGCTAAACCCTTAGATACCTCAGAGAATATCATTTGATGATTAGAGCTTTGAAGGCACGAATTACCTTCCTTTGATCTTCTTTTTTTTCTTGATTCTAATGCTTTTTCAATTTTGTGCCTGCTCTTCTGTCATTGATTTTAGTTTTGTTTCCATGTCTACAAATACAAAGAAATATTAGGTTTTGCCGTATTGATTGCTACAATAGAGATAATAAGCATTATAACCATGATTGACGATTTACAACATGGTAAAAGACTGCAATCAGAACATCTACAAAAGCAGATTAAAAAACCAGTAAGCTCATACATAGAAGCAATTGCAGTCATATAAGGAGAGCAATCAAAGATCAATCCAAAATCATAGAAAATAGGTATGTTGGGATTAAAGCAATGTTGAATAGAAGGAGAGCAAATCAAGATCATAGAAAATATACAAACATGTGGTCGTATGTCAATGCACTGCTATAAATTTCATTATATCTTTTTTCCAACAATATTGATAGCTCACAAATAAAGTAGCACTTGAAGGTTATTCAGTACATCTAAATTTTAATTTTATGGAAAATCTATTCTAATTGTGAACCAAGTAGCGTCAACTTTTTAGTGTAACACAATTGAAGCACGAAGAAGTTTGTTGATGCTGCTCTTAGTGTCACTACAAAAAAAAGACCTTTTCGTGACAAAATAATTCGTCGCGAAAAGTGCTGATTTTCGTCAGTAAAGGTTTTCGTGATAAAATTTTTTTGTCGCGGCGTTTGTTGTGTAAGCTCCGACGCTAAAGGCACCTATCGTGACAAATAAGAGTATTAGTCACTAAAAATGTTCAGTCGCGACAATCTTCTACTTTTGTCACCAAAGCTTTTCATGACAAAACACTAAATTTCTCACCAAAAGGTTTTTCATGTGACAAAATATTTGTCACAAAATAATGAACATTTTATCACTAATTCAGTGTTGTTGTCACCAAAGGGTACAAACACATCTTTACATTAAAGGTTAATATTGACAAAGGATTTGTCACCGTAAGTCATATTTTAATAATAAATAAATAATAATAGATATTCAAATATAATAATAATAATAATAGTAATAATAATAATACTATTATAATTATTATAATATAATAATTATTATAAACGAAGGAGGAATTACCATTCTCTTTAAAAACGATCACCTATTTTTTAATAAACACTTCAAAGATCTTGTCCAAAGTAATATTACAATGGCGTAATATGTCGAATATTGCATAAAACACCGCAATTTCCACATTCATACATGAAAATGTAAGTTTTATATGCATTTAGATACCTTTGAAAGCTCGGTTATTACTTCCAATGCCAACGACGCACCTTTTCGAGAGAAAATCTGCAATCATCACAAGGTTTTATATATTCACAAAGCCACAATATCACACAGCCATAATTATTTGGTAACCAAATTATGTGTTTAGCACTTAATGCTTTACATGAACTGTTTAAATGATCCTACAATATCGTAATATAAACTTGTCATGTGAATGTTATTATCAAAAAAGTATATTCATATGCTGCTATATATATATACTGTTAGAGCTTCTATTGTTAGACTGAGAGTTGACATGTCTAATACACAAAACTAAACACTAAACATATTCAGGTTTACAGGCAAGTGAATGAAACTAAATCAATTTGAATCATATACAAATATATTTAGGTCCAAACTTAACTCCTTAAAACTCAGAATCACCTTTAGAACATGATCTACATCGAAACTCAAAAAGAAGTATAAAAAATAAAATAAAACCACCTTAAAATTACGATTTGAGGTGTCTTTTAGACCCTTTTTTTCTTAACAGCCCATTCTTATCAACCTGGTATCCAACATGCATTAAAAGGTATATGACAAAGAGAGCATAAAGTACATTTTCATACTATAGCATGAAACACAATGAAAGCATTATGAAAGCATTAAATTTAAGAACTCTAATTTCAAATTACTCGCAAACCCGTAAAGTAGACTCCTCATGCCATGTAACTACAAAAAGAAAACGATTGCCAAACTGATAAAATTACGCACTGAAGAAACAATTACCATCCGAGAGACTTCAATTAATTTGACATATAAATCATAGAGTTACGCTTGCATTTCACATAAATCATCGTTATTTCAATGATTTTTGCCTGTATATTCGTAAAACAAACAATTGCTAAACAAAAATATATCACCTGGACAATTCATGACGCACTGTGCTAAAGAAATCTTCACAACAAGTTGAGCCATCGAACCACGGTGACTTCTCTATTATCTCACCGACTCGCATGAAAAAGGATAAATGGATTTAAAAAATTGTATGATGAGCTACAAAAATAAGCCAAAGACCAATATAGTTCTTGTATATGAACATGCTCACAATGATTCCTACAAAATCACCATCATCATTAATTTTCTGAATTTTATGTGAAGATTATTAGTTAAAAGAAAATACTAGCTTTACTTGAATACATAGTTCTTGGCTGAGACCATTATAAGAATGCACATATGTTCTTCACTGAGACCATTATCAGAATGTAAATAATTGCTTGCATCAGCTGAAAAATCCACATTCAGAGACGATCAAAAGTGAAGCAAACATTTCTTTCATTGCCGTAACTCTTCATATATGCTTATGAACAAATGTACCGACAAGACAAAACCATGACTATAATAAATGTGATGGAACCAAGAAGAACTCAATAAAGGGATCCACTAACTCGCATAAGTAAACCAAGAAGCATTAGTGATATGAAATATGATGATAAAAGAAGTAGGATGAATGTAGTATAATACTTTGTCATAGTATCAATGTAGGTGGTTCAAATCTCACAACTGCCATATTCATAAGACATAAAAACAAAGAAATGTAAAAAGAAGACACCTATTACTGTTGCTGCTTCCGGGCATGTAAACAAACATACATTTACATATACTATAGTTCTAGTTAACCCCTTAAGATTGTAAGCCGAGCACAAATATGAGGACTGAAGCATGAAAATAAAATTAAGGATTTAAATTTCATATATCTGTTTTTTACTTACATCTAATTGACGATGAGCCAAAAAATGGATCAGAAGGATTGCCTTGTTCTTCAACCTGTCAGCATAGTAGATTATATGACCACAAATCAAGAATACTATTTAATCCACAATATATTTGTTACAAGACACCAAGAATTGGTAACAAAAAAATAAACTTTACCTCTGATAAATGAACAAGTGAACTACAACCACCAAATGAACGATCATATGTGAAAGAATATTATAATAGAAGATTTACGTATTGATCTCTCTTTCAACTGAAGTCACCAAAAGAAACAGATGGGACTTGAAAAATGTAGGGGTGCAAATACATTACTGGATGCACACAAAAGATTTATTAAAAAAAAAAAACTATGTCAAAACAGGGGCTACTATAATATTCATATCATTTTAAAGGAAATATTTCTAGCCATGGTAGAAATTGGCTGTAACTCTTCACACTTATCATGAAATCCACCAAACTAGAAAAATAGTTCCTCAGAAATTAGATGCCCCCCCGAACAAATGTCGACTTCAACTTATCAAGTTCTGTTCGTTTCTCTCTTACCTTAAGGATTCTGAAAATAACTCGCATTTTAAGGTTATTGGAAGGGAATTCGAAATCAAACTGTATAATTGGTTAAAGGCCATATAAGATGCAATGAATCGATTTGCGCACCAAATATTGATAAAAGAGAGAAAACAATGGGTGCGAACCTCTCCGGCATGGTGAAGCCCACGCTCAAAGACTCCAAAAAATTGCATGTATCCGACTTTTTATCTCTATTCATTTCAATGTACAAGACAAAAACATATGAAAAAGGATAAAAAGAAATGTAATATCACAAATATGTTCTAAAGGCACTGAAAATACCTGGAAAAGTAAGGGAATAGCAGTGGTACGTCTGCAATATTATCACCGAGGGAAAACGTTAAGCATTGCCTAACTACACTGAGTTCACCTAGTAGTACAAAAAATCACATCTATTTTTAAAGCTCCGAACTTTCAATCATAGTAACACCAATCTTTGTCAACCACAAATCACTAAACACGTTATACAGGGGAGACACAAAGATAACATTTAATATAAGAAAAAAAAGATACACAAGGAATACATATCGATAATCAATGAAACCTGTGAATGAAACATGGAAAGGCCTGAAGTTCCATACCCTAAGATGAGCAATATGTAAAGAAAATTTTCATCAATGTCATTGATTATAAGGTTAATTAACACCATTAATTAGCAATACAATTACCTTCTGATCTCTCATAGGCTATAAATGAAACAAGTTCCAGAACATTGGGCCTACAAAATAGGTAAAATCAGTTCTTGATATTTCAACTATGCAAGGAATAAAAACGTAAATAATCATAGTTCTCATTTCTGGTTTACTGCTCTGAGATATTCATACCGCAATATACCTGGACTTTGGGAAGCACATGCATCTTCAAATTCCTTTGCAATCTCTCAAAACCCGCCTTGTCCGAGTCTTTACAAAACCAAAAACAAAAACCATTTTAAACTTTTACTCCTTATATTATCAAAGCATAACCAATAAATGACCACTCGCTTATCAAAAGCTAATCTCAAATGATTTATGAACATTAAGTGCCATGGTCGTCATGCTACCAAGAAATAATGTATTCATATTACTATGGAACTAACTGAGCATTCAAAGGCAAGATGATGCATGAATGAGCATGAAATGATAGAGGCAAGAGCAACTGGTGCAAGGGTTATTTTAGTACCTTTAGCAAGGTACAGCAATAGCAATCACTTAATCTCCAACTTTATCATATTCTGTTCATGGAAATAGAATCATTGAAAGCCAAAGTGAAAGAAAAGCTTAAATGCTACATGCTCATGCTTTTTACCCCTGCTCTTGAAGTAATTTAACCATTGCAAACGTGTCAGCATGTTCTTTTTAATCATTACTTCTAAGAAATCCATACAAATCCTAGCTAACTTCTCATCTATAACAAGTGAAAAGACAGGGGCACCTAAAACAGAAAAACCACAAACAAGGAGATACACTCTTTACGTAACTAACTCTCATTTTGTCCTTTGAGTTTCTTTAATCAAAGAACCATAACATCTACGCCAACCTCAAAGGGACTTTTTTTTGAATAAAACACAAAATTTACCATATTTCGACAAACAAATCACAAGGAAACTTAATTGCTAGCATTGAATGTTACATCAAGTTTCGTATGACTAAAGAATGAATAAAAACATCCCAATTAACAAACGCAAAAAAAAAAAAGACAATTACGGAAAGTGCAAGAAAATGTTACTTGAAGGTAAGGCTAGAGAACAATTGAGTCCTCCAAACATTGAGAAGGTGATAATCGTTGGAATTTACCTTTTTTTTCAAAACAAATTAGATTGCGAAATCTATGAAGGACTCTGGCCTCTCCATTCCCAAGCACGATGAATTTGAACCAGCTCCATACACCCTAGATCTAACTAGATCACTCATGACAATGGTTATAAATTTACCGATTTGATGATCGATTCCGACAAATATCGGTCATTCTCAGGAAACCAAAAGAAATTAGCACTTAACATAACAGAAGAAATCTCAACCGCTATACTGAAGGTTAACATGAGAAACGCCGAATCATCGCTCCATTGATGCACTCTGTCGGACTTTCCATGGAACACGAAATGAAAAGCTTCAATCAAAGCTACAAATCTATGGATCTACCTGGGAAGGTATGGAAGGTGAATGAGGAGAATTTCCATCGAGTGTTTTGGGAATTTCAGCGGTTAGGGCTTATTTACGGGACATCTTGGGAAATGAGATCGTTGATGGATGCGTAATGGGTTTTGAGTCTTTTGACCGAAAGCCGATGGAAACAAAGCATTCTGATTTCTTTGACGTGCTTCCGTGACAAAAACAAGAATTAAATAAGTACTACAGTATTATATTTTACGAGCTTCAGTGACAAAAGTAATATATATATATATATATTTATTAATGGGTGTCATGACACAATATGTTTCAGGTACGATATATTATGGTGGTTGCGATTAAGATTTAAAGAGCAGCTCGTGAAATGTTCGCTCAAATATAATTTAACCGAATTTATTCGAGTCAATCTTGAGCAAATTTTTTTGAACGAATTCGAACCGTGTTAAAAAATTATTGGTTTGAGTGTTTGTTTAACTCGATAAGTAAATATTTTGATTTGACTCGGATCGTTTATACCAAACCTTTTGTGACAATGTACTTGTATTGTCACAATTAATAAAAATTTCGTGACAAACAAAGATTTTGTCACTAGAGGCTACCGTTTGGAGACAATTTTACTGTTTGTCACCAAAAGTTTGTCACCAAATAATCTTTTTTTTGTAGTGTGTAATATCCATTAACGGCTCAAGTAACTGCTCTAAATACACATACGCAACAGGATCCTCTTCTCAAGTTGCGATGGTGAGTACCTTGAACCCCCTCCTCAAAGAGAAGAAGTTAATTAAACAAATCTCTTATGTCTTGTGATAAATTAGATAGTAACCAACACCTCAAAGAGAAAATACTGGATGATTGGTATAGTGCCAAATTGTCTCCTAGTAGCCTCCACGGCATTCAAGGTTACATGGTAAGATTCTAGGTCGCACTATATTTGGTTTGTATCACCAAATGGACTGAAAACATGTGGTATATTGAAGTGTAAGATATAGGAGTTGGTGGGGGTTGCCGAAGAGTTGTGTAGAACAATAGAATAAGTTTATTCGTGCAACCTATTAACTACTTCTACTTGTGTTTCTTTGATAACTTGTAGTTTGTCTTTGTATTCTAAAGCAATCATATTTTGTCAATTTCGGTTGCACGCGGAAAAGTTAGGAAGATATTCACCAGTAGCTTGTAAAACATCAATGTTTATGTATTTATTTACTTCAATTTTCTTCCTCTAGGACATTAAATAAGTTCCGTTAGAGTCCCATTTATAAATGTTTATATCAGAATAATACAGAATCAGCAGTAGGAAATTAATAAGTTGTTGAGAAGATTTGAGCAAAATTAAGGACTCCTATTTGAAAACCAAAATCTAATTTGGTCAAGTGAAGCTCTAAGGTGATAACTAAGTCATGAATTTAGTACTAAGGGTAGTGGGATTAGATGTGTTACTTCTTAAATAATTTCTAGGTTGTGTAGCTAATTAGGTTCGGTCGAGTTCTCATTATGTCACGGTTTTGATAAAGAGATGTTGTTGTCTGTTGTCTTATGTCTTACATCGTCATATTTACATGGATTGATTGATACTGCTTTTGTATAAAATTCAGTTAAACTCTCTTGTATTTGATATTCACTTTTGGAGATATTATTAGCAAACACTTGGTCATCTGTAAATCTATTCCAAAAGCTTATCCATGAAGACTGGCGAAAACAAGAAAACAAGATAACAAGATTTGAAGCATTATTTCATTGCTAAACCCACCAACAATATACTTTGATAAATGATGAGTAAAAAAATAAAAACAAAAATTATGATGTGGTTAACATAATTGTTAAGGGTGATTTTATACGTTTTATAAGGATATATTTTATATCAATTTCACCCATATTTGGATGTTTTTCATAGAAATCGAGCTTTATATTGAAATATTGAGCAAATGGTGTTTTTAATAGTTAAATTGCAAAATGTAACGAATCATGTGCGTAAATTGTGATTTTATATTATTTTGGAATATCGTTACGCATTGGTATGTTTTTCCTACATTGTAGATACACATTGTTGAAGGAAAAGATTATTTTTAAAGAGATAAATTCGAGTGGAAAGGAATCAATCAGATTTATGGAAGAATAAAGGATATAAGGAAAGAAATCAAGTGTTGAACTAAACTGGGTCAAGGCCCGTATTCATCAAATCAAGCGCCCAGGAGGAGCTTTTACATTCGTGGATGTTCTTCATGGATCAAGGCCCAATTTTGCATAGACGGGCGCCTCGACATGACTCGGCCCGATTCGAAGATTTCAAGCAGAGTGGACGGGCGTCCAACACTCTGGACGGGCGTCCACCGCCGACTTAGCCCTGGCCGACTTAAAAATCTATATAAAGCAGCTGTGCCCAACCTTAATAGCATCAGATTTTTCATACACAAAAAAAATACACAGCAGCCGCACTTTCTGAGGGTTTCAAGGCCGATCACCCGAGCCTTGTGCTCGGGTGATCCGGGTTAGATTAGGATGCGTTTATTTTCGTTTGTTGATTCATGGAAATCATCCATTGTACCAAACTATGTGAGTTTATCTTTTAATTTATTCAATCCTTTGTTTATTTTTATGATCCTTGATTTGTTTTGTATCTTTCTATGATTTATGAGGCTATTGTGTGACTAGATCGAGAGATTGGTCGCTAATTGTTGTCTAACGTTGATGAGAGTCGTTGTTAGGCTAGATCACCATAGAAAGATAGGATCTTTAATCGTTAATTCGTGACAAATTAATTGGTTAATTATCTAGGTTGCTAGATTCTAAAATACGAGAGTTAACCTGAATCTACACCTTCGTTTTGTATGAAATTGGTCTCAACATTCGAGAGAGAAGAGATCGATAATTGAATTCACTAAGAGATTAGGAATTCATAGCTTGAGAAACGGATTCACTAAGAAATTAGGAGTTTGTATCTCGCGTAAAGGTGAAACCACAATAATATACATACCGTGGCTATTCAATGCATCAGTTTTTTCTTCTTGTTGAACTTTCCGTTTCCGTGTGCTTGCCATGACATTTGAATCTATACAAAGTTGCTCTCGACTTGCTGACAATGGTTTGACGGTGGTATGCCGAATTTGTTGTTTTCCGTCGCCGAAGGTGGCTGACGTTGTAATCAATAAAAGAATCTAGATTTACAAAAATTTTATGCATACCAAATTCTGTTAAGTAATTTAAGGAATTATTTTAATTAGTATATGTACTTAAGTAAATTTGTTATTACATAAGGATTAATATTAAGGAATTGTTTTAATTATTATTATTATATGTATTTAAGTAAATTCATTATGACATAAGGAATTTAATATTACACCGGTAATGCCTACGTTAATGACTCTCCTTCCATAATTGTCGGCGTTGATTTAAGGAATTGTTAATTGTTTTAATTATTATTATGCTTAAGGAATAAAATAAGTAAATTTTAATTAATATAATGCTTAGTTAAAACAATTTTAAGGGGGAGAAACACTTGAAGGGGGAAACACACCCACTTTTTTATTATAGTAATGATAATGATAATGATAATGATTTTTTTGTGTATATTTACTTCTGTTTTTTTTTTTTTTCCAAAAACGAAAAGTTTGGGGATGGGGATTCAAACTCCCTGACCTCCCACCTAAAACTGGGAGTAGGCGCAGTGCTTACTATTGGGTATGAGCTTATGCTCTACTTCTGTGTTGTACATGTGTTGTGATTTTTATGTTACTGATTAGAGGTAACAATGGATGTAGTCCCCCGATCTATACCAAAATACTAAGATTTTACTCTCTTCTTTAACTTTGGCTGACCAGTACCTTGCATTTCTTTTTTTCTTTCAAAATTTAGTCAATTATGGTCCGACACATCTTTAATCTTACACATTTTGTGCGGAAGGACAATTCTAAAAAAAACAATATAATTGTGTGAATCTATAGATTCAGTCATGTTTGGGCTACCAAAATGTTTGGGTTGGCCCGTCTGAATCTTGATGGTTATACCAGGCAGACAATTGAAATCTTCCATAAAAAAACAATATAAGAGATAGGGAAAATGTTAATCATACTATAGTGGAAAAAATGTATAATAAAATATAAGATAAAGACATGTCAAACCTGTTAGAAAATTTCAATGAATAAGAATTTGACAGACTCAGAAAAAACTCCAAGATACGTAAGAAAGTTATCTTTAAAGAGATGTTTCGTCCCACGCAGATTGTCACTTAGAGATACAAACGAAAATCTCTCTCAGGATACAATGGAGGTGTTTGATTCGAACGGTAACTTCTTTGAATCAAACCCGATGACACTCAATATATTGTTATGATGATGCTGCAAGCTATATGAATTTCGACTGCATACTTGTGCCTTTATAAACCGGAGCGCTTCATAAACGAATTCGAGTGATTTCTACACGAAATGATAGAATCATGTCAGTCCGGCAGAGGGCCGGCCCTGGGCCCGGCCGGGATGGGCGACCGACCCGGGCCCATGATACAAAGGGGCCCATAAATACATGTTTTACAATTGTATTGGTTTATATAAATAGGACGAAAATTACCAAATCTAATATTAATGTATGTTGGTGCAATGGAAGAGCAATGGTTTCTTCTTATTGTAGATGCAAGTTCAAATCTTGTCTGTTAAATTTTTTTTTTTTTGGCAATTGAAACTGTGAGCCCTCAAAAAATTTCACGTCTACTACCTGCGTCTTTTTTTTTTTACTTTTAACACTCAGCGGCAATATATTTACTTTACAAAAAAAAAATCTTCATAATTTTTTTAAAAAACTAATGTCGCAAGAGAGATTGAATGGTTTGGCTATATGTTGGAGAATATTAAACTAGAGACTAATATTGATGATTTTGCATCAAGAAATGCACAAAGAAATTTTTTTTCTTGATCAGTTTGTTTGCTTGTCACGGCAGCTATGTTGTCCGTAGGTGTTTGCAATCCGTTGATGTTGTTAATTAAGAGAGCGCAATTTTGTCTTTGCTATTGCTATATTCCCGTTACCGATTTAATAATTTTGTTGTTTTGAAATTTGTAGTATATAATTAGATACAATTATTATAATTTCGCATTAATCTTTTCTTATACGCGATTTGATTCATGTCATTTAGGCATGGACATTGCTTTTGTTAATAAAAAAAGGACCTTTATTTTAATCTTGCCCGGGCCTTCTAAAAGTCCGGAACGGCCCTAGTTCGGCCTAAAACATGCAACTCTTGAATTTTCTGAGTTGCATCCATTCGTAGATTCATGATTCTTCATGAATCTGTTCACGATAGGTCGAACCCCGTTTCGTTTCGATAACATTAATTCGTAAGGCAAAATAATGAGAAAAATAGTACGGCTTATAGATTTCTAAAATTAGAATCTTTCGAAATTATCGAATCAAATGATGCAGAGTTTTTGAACATTTATATAAGTCGTCTTCTATGCAAACTTGAAATAATGGTAATATTTCCAAGAGAGTTCATGATGAATCACTTGATGATACATCAACACAACCACAACCTGATTTGGAACTAAGGAGAAGTAAAAGACAAAGGACAGAAAAATCCTTTGGACCTGAATTTGTGACATATTTACTTGAAGGTGATGTAAATAACATTACACACCAAACCAAGTTAATGATGAATGATGATAGTGATCCTGTCATATTCAGAAGCTATTTCATCACGTGATGCTGTCTTTTGGAAAGAAGCAATCAATGATGAAATGAGATCGATCATGTCAAATCAGACATGGAAATTAGTATATTTACCTCGTGGTTCTAAACCAATCGGTTGTAAGTGGATCTGCAAGAAGAAGTTAAATGCAGATGGATCCATCAACAAATACAAAGCCCGCCTTGGGGCTAAAGGTCTTAAACAACGTCATGGCATAGATTATTTTGATACATATGCACATGTGGCACGGACATCATCTATCCGTGTGTTGCTATCACTTGCCTCGATTCACAATTTAGTTGTCCATCAAATGGATGTGAAAACAGCTTTTCTAAATGGTGATTTAGAGGAAGAAAAGTATTTATGGAACAGCCTGAGGATTTGTGTTATCGGGACAAGAAAAGAAGGTTTGCAAATTGGTAAAATCTCTTTATGGTCTCAAACAAGCCCCTATGCAATGGCATGAAAAGTTTAATAAAGTAATGCAGGAAAATGGATTCAGAGTCAATGAAGAAGATAAATGTATCTACTCTACGTATAGAAATGGTGCATGCATCATTGTTTGTCTATATATGGATGATATGCTCCTCTTGGTCCAAATTTGGAATCCATAAAGGAGACCAAGCAAGTATTGGAAGCTAACTTTGATATGAAGGATTTGGGGGAAGCGAACGTGATCTTAGGTATCAAAATAATGAGAAAGGATGGATGTATATCATTAAATCAATCTCATTACATTGAAAATATCCTTAAAAGGTATGGTCATATAGACCATAAGCCTACATCTACACTCATGGATCCTAGTATCAAGTTGATGAAAAATACCGGAAGATGCTATGACCAATTACATTATGCAAGTGTGATAGGATGTCTTTTGTATGCTATGCATTTCACAAGACCTGATATTACATATGCAGTTGGTATATTATGTCGTTTTACTAGTGTGGAAATATTGTATTACATTATTGATATTACATTGTTGTAATTATAAATTGTTACATAGTAACATGTTACTTATGTATTAAGAGACATATTAATTGTATTGAATAAACAATTAATATGTCCTAAAGTCATAAAGTAACTCTAGTTTGTCCTATTATGTAATAGCCGACTCTATCATTTAATACTAGCCGGCTCTAGTAACTTTTACTTTACTAACTAGGACCTTACATGCTTGTATCTATTTATACCCTTTCTTCAAACATGAATAAACAAGTTGTAGTTTACTCAAGTATTATTACTTTCTCAAACTCTCTTCATGGTATCAGAGCCCTTAAAATCTTGAATCCGCTGCAAAATCTCCCTAACCTGCTGGAACATCTAATCTCATATCAAGAATGTCTTCATTATCTGAAGCTTCCTCACCCTCAGTAGAGTCCCAAATTCCTCGTGACCGGGGTCACTTTGAAAACCAGTCATTTACAAATCACGACTTGATGGCAACAACTACCTGCTTTGTGGTCAAGATCTATGAAAATGTATATCTCGAGCCGATCAAGATGGGATACTTGTCTGGCTCCAAACCCGCACTCTTGAACGACCCAAGTTTGAAGCATGGGATACAGAAAATAACCAAGTCATGACCATCCTCACGAGGTTAATGACAAAAGAGATCGATGAGAACTTCATGATGTATGATCTCGCAAAGGAAATGCAGGGACAATGCCGAGAGACCTTTACTCAAAAAGGACAATACATCCGAGGTCTATGATCTTGAAGCTCAAATCCAAAATTGCGAGGCAAGGGAATCATCAGAACTCAAGATTTCAACCAACTATCTAAGGCATGGAAACACCTAGATATGTTGGAAATTCACCCATGGAAGGATGTAGAGGATGCTGCCTTATACAAGAATATCATTGAGAAGAAGAGGATATTCAAGTTCCTTACAGGACTGAACTCATCCTTGATGATGTTAGAGGTAGAGTTCTTGCTACTAAACCTCTCCCGCCTCTCAAATCTGTGTTTGCTGAAGTCAAACATGAGGAAAGCAGAGAGAAAGTAATGTCAGCAAGCAACCTGGCTGATCACCTGGCTTTGATAGCTCAAAGCAATGTTGGTGGTCATGAAGCCTCACCGAGGTTACTTGAGATTTACAGAACCCTATTGAGAAAGCGCAGAAAATTGTTCTCGAGACCACTTTGCAAACGCACAAATCACACCAAGGACACTTGCTTTGGAAACTACATGGTAAGCCTAACTCTTTTAAACCCTCCAAACCAACCAGGAGAGAGTCGGCGGGCATGTCGGTGAAGAAGGGAACAAAGATACCAGGTTGGATGCTCGGTTGTCGCCTTCAAAGCCTTAATTGCTCAACAAAATGAAGGTAGTTCTATCAACCGACATAGCTACTCATGCTAAAACAGTATATTCCACTCACCTCTCAAAGAATGATACTTGGATTGTTGATTCTGGGCCTCATCCCATATGACTGTAACAAGAGTCTCATATCTCAGTTTAGGCCCTGTCATCAAACCCACAATATTAGGATTGATGATGGATCTATTTCATGTGCACAAGGTTTTGGAAATGTTAAACTTACTGATAAGATATACTTTCAGGATGTCCTATTTGTTCCAAAATTAGATCACACCTTATATCTCACAAGGTAGACTCACTAAAGACCTAAATTGGACAAATCTTGTTTAATGACAATCGGTGTATTTTCAGGATCTTTCTTCACGAAAGTGATTGGGAGAGCTAAAGCTCGTTCAGGGGCAAGTTTATGGTAAACCACACGTAAATGACGTAAGATTGAGGATTGAAATCGCCAAAGAAACTGCACTCCAAACCTTAGACAATATCATGTTATGGCATTATAGACTAGGTCATCCAAGTTTTGGTTATTTAAAGTCTTTATTTCCTGAATTGTTTAAAGGATGTAACCTCGGTGACCTTCAATGTGATATTTGTCAGTTTGCTAAACTTACTAAGTCTGTGTATACTAAATTACCTTACTTGCCTTCCACACCTTTCACTCTAATACATAGTGATGTATGGGGCCCTTCAAGAGTTAAAAGTATAACAGGGAAGAGGTGGTTTGTCACCTAATTCATAGATGATCACACCAGGATCACATGGTTGTTTCTGATGAAAGATAAATCTGAAGTTGGAACCATCTTCCAAGAATTCTATAATATGGTATCCACTCAATTAAAAACTAAGATTAAAATCTTAAAAACAGATAATGCCCTGAAAATACTATAAGTCCAACCTCAGCACCTTCCTGAATGATAAGGGGATTATTCACATTAGTAGCTGTGTAGAGACACCTCAGCAAAATGGGGTTGCTGAGAGGAAGAACAGGCACTTACTGGAGAGGGCTAGATCAGTCATGTTCACCACACATGTGCCTAAATATATGTGGGGTGAAGCTATATTAACTGCCACATACATAATCAACAGGTTACCCAGCAGAGTGTTAGGATTCAAGACTCCCATTCAAACCCTGTTGACAACTCATCCATGTCCTCACCTCGTTGCTGACTTGCCTTCAAGATCTTTGGATGTACTGTGTTTGGATGTACTATGTTTGTCTACATTCATGCCCAACACAGAAGCAAACTTGATCCCAAAGCTCATAAATGCTTCTTCCTAGGCTATGACAAAGACATGAAAGGTTACAAGTGTTATTCTCCCACTGACAAAAGATTTTACAATTCTATGGATGTAAAATTCTTTGAAAGAACTTCATACTATAGCAAACTTACTGAGATAGTCACAGATGGAAACCTTATTGAAATTGAGATCACTCCAATCCCTCAACCTACTCCTCAGTAGACTCCTGATACTCATCACCTCATCGCACCTCGGCCAGATTCACTGAACCTCAAGACTCACGAGCCCCAAAGATCCCATCAACCTCAAGACCTCACGAGCCCCAAAGATCCCATCGAACCTCGGCGAAGCCTCATCGAGCCCTCATCGAACCTCGGCCAGTCTCATCGAACCTCATCGAACCTCAACATCCTCCTCGAGCCTCACCGACCTCGCTTCATCCTACTGATATTGATGATAGGCCCATTGCTGTCCGGAAGGGAAAGAGATCATGCACTAATCACTCTATTCATACTTATGTGTCTTATGATCACTTGTCACCTTCTTTTGCTATGTTTACATAGGACTTGGATACTCACTATATTCTGACGGACCTTTTCTATGCTATAAATCCTTACCGGCAGTGTACCGGATCAAATTGTAGTGATAGTACGGTGAGTCGAATTAATCGATCCTCGAGGAAAACTTGGTAATTCACCGTGTGATTAAACACCGAGAAACTATTATTATCTCAATCTAAGTCGCAATTTTATCATCCAACCAAACTCTAAACTAACAAACAATAAATAAAAGCATAAAACTAAAATGAGATATATATATTATATAAATATATATATATATATATATAAATATATAGCAATACATATATATATATATATATATAGATATAAGTATATATAGGTACCAAAACAATATCTAAGGGAGGGAGATAGATATTATAATTATAGACTAACCAAGAATATGTTATTGAATTATTATATCTTTTTAGTAGAAATTAGATAAGATAGATCTTCCTTTTTCCAAGGTCCAATCAATTATACGAAACGGTATACTCCTAAGCTAGGCAATTTCTCCTCACACGAGCGTATGAAATTGTCATATGTCTTGTCCTCTGTCCAATGTCATCCTCAAGCATGGTCACTCCCGCTTTTGTCATACGGCCAATTTTAAAAGATGTCAATTAAACAGTAATTTAACGTGATAATCTCTCGAGTATAAATTTCAATAAGAGTTTGTTTCTCCCGAAACAAATCTACCCCGGTTTAGAAATCGGATTCCGTTGTCACGCTTTCACTCGGCCAATTTTACCCTCCGGTCTTTCTATTAACGAGTTCATAAACTAACTACGAGGCGTCAATTCATAATTAGATTATGAATTCTTTCAAATCAATTAGCTACTTCAATTCAAACATAGAAAGAGATTCATTATAACCGATTTTAATCAATTTTAACATAGTCGTTATCCATTTCCCTAAAAGATAAAACTAATCCAATTTCATATCTTGGCTAGATATTAAGTTAGCCTAATATCATTATAATTAATATATAGATACTAATAACAACAAACAAACATAAATACATTAGAAAAGTTACAGATTACAATTGAAGCTTGAGTTGTACCTCCGGAAATAGCAACTCTTTTACATCAATGAGCCTTGATACATCTTCTAAGTATTATAACGATACTTTATACTACAGCATTATTCCGGCAGAGTGCCGTTTACAGCTTTTATTTAACTAAAAACAACAAAAGAGACTATAGATAGATATAGAAGAGAGATATATGCATTGGTACACCTCAAAATGGTTGCAATTGAGGGGTATTTATAGAGAGTACACCACAAGGCCGGCGGCGTGCGAACACCACCGGCGCGTGCCGGTCAAATAGTATATATTCCCTTGTCAGAGATTTGTGGGCCCAATGTCAGAGATTTTCCTGCAAGATCCGGCCTTCTCCGGCGCGTGCCGGCCACTCAACATATCATATGTTCGTAAAAACCTATCTCGAGCTGTAGACCTCAGATTGACATGATTGAATATTCGTTGGAAAGCTCTCTTGAAGGTCTACAACTTTCATCAAGGACTTTTTCTCTGAAAATGCCTCTAAGTTAGGTCAAATGTCCGTTGAAAATGAGTTACGGTAGAAACATTAAGGACAGTTGATCTGTTCAAAGTTGTTAGATTTTGGCATAATCTTTTATCCCACAAAAACTCATGATTTATGCTTCAAAGTATGTCATATTTTGGGATCTCGGTAAACATCTGATCCTGCAATAAAATCAACGAAACACCAAACGTAAACTGACAAAAAAAACATCATTTTTATCGTTCTTATAACTCATGCATCTAATTATAACTAACTATGATTTTTATAAGTTTTCAATGCATTTATATGAAATTATGCTAAAATATCATAAATATAATAATAAAAAGTCTTATAATATGATCATATATTTTTCATACATCACAACTCCCCACTTAGCTTTTGATCGTCCTCGAGCAAAATAAGCGATAATATATAAAAATTATAAAAATATAATATAATTCTTCTAGATTAAATTCCTAACTTAGTAACGTATCTTTGTCAACATTATAATTATATTAATTTCATCTATCTAAGATATTTTAAAAGATAAAAGAAGTGTATATAACGTAATAAATTAGTTATAAAATATTATTTAAATGAAATTTTACATGAATTACTTTATAAAAATAAAATATTTAGAACAACTTTTTAATCTCCACTGTATGATTTATCGGAATCAAAGACTAAGTCAAGTAGTTGGCAAATTGGCTTGTAACGTTCAGGCTTAGGATAGTTGGCTAATCGAAAAGGATAACAAAGGAAAATCAAAAGAGGTAGAAGCAAGTAAATGCGTCTTTACACTTTCATCTTCCGAAAAAAATTCTCAATTAGTAACACTCCACAGCATTTGCTTTCAATTTTCAACCTTGATAATTTCCAAAATATGTTTTTTTTTTTTTTTTTTTTTTTTTTTTTTAAGAACTTAAGAACATAGGCATTGCTTTATCAAGATTGATCGGAGTACTACTCTTTCGATCGAAAATCACGAATCCGGTTTCCTTAAACTCGTGATAATTCTTGATAGTTTTGATTCGACTTTTTCTTTTTCACCAGATTTGTTGCATATACCTTCATTCCCAGCAATAGGACATTTCGTGATAATACCTTAGTTGGACTACTATCATCAGATGACTATATCGATATTTTATTTTTGGTTTGTCGATCAAAATCGAAAAGATACCTATAATACTACTGTTTATATATATATATATATATATATATATATATATATATATATATATATATATATATATATATATATATATATTCACTACAAAAAAAAGCAGCAGTTTTGCGACGGAAGATTACCGTCGCAAACAAGGGTTATTCCGTCGCAAACCCTAGTTTGCGACGGATTTGCTGACGATTTTTCTTTGTCGCATTTTTTAGTCGCAAAACCCCAGTTTTGCGACGGTTTATCCGTCGCAAATTGTTTGCGACGGATAATAACGTATTTTATTTTATTTTTAATTATAATTTCCGTTGCAAAAATGTATAGTCCGTCGCAAATAACAAATAGCGACGGAAATATTCCGTCGCAAACATGTAAAACTTCGTCGCAAAATGTATAATCCGTCGCAAAAAATGTATAATCCGTCGCAACTTATTTTTATTAAATAATTTATTTATTTTAGATCTTTTCATATCCGTCGCAAAATGAGCCTTTGCCGTCGCAAATACCATATTGCGACGGATATATTCCGTCGCAAAAAATAAAATTAAACAGAAAATTATGGCTGTTTTGCAGCAGCCGGCCAAACCACCGCTGCAAAACAGCCTTAATTTTCCCCGGTAGCATTACAATTGCTACCGGCTATCAACAACAACAATATAAACGGGAATACGATATCAAAGGGGATATGTCAAAAAATACGTCAAAGGGGAAATGTCAAAAATGAATAAAACGATATGTCAAAGGGATACGATAAGCCAAAATAAATAAAAATGTATCAAAACAATGTCACCCAATCGGACCGGTGTACTACCTAAACCCACGTCACCTCCTCCAGGTCCGTGATCGAATGGTCATCTACATGTCTTTGCCTCGTACCGGGTTGCATCCCTCCGGAGGATCTTTGCTAACCGGCCCAGGTAATCCACGCCTCCATCTGCGCTTTAGTCTGTCATCCTGGCGCTTTACGTCTCTCTCTAGCTCCTCCAACCTCGCCTGGGTTTACGCACGAGTCTGCATGCGTCTCTCCATCTCCTGGGTGAGACGGGTGATTATGCCCGGAGAGTATGTCTCGGCGGATGAGTGTCGGCGGCGAAGAGTTCTGTCGTAGTACATGGAGGCAGCTGACCCCATGCCAAAAACTCTCCCCTTCTTGTCGTAACCACCAGCGGCTTCGTAATAAAGACGCGACTCGTCGACAGGGGTGTCAGGCTGCGTCTCCTGGGCTTTCGCCTTCTTCGAGGTGAAGACGTCCTGCAAAGTATGATATAAATTTGTTAGTAACAATAATTACATGATATATATATAATGTATATATAATATTTAGAATACATAACGTACCATGATTTTCTCAAACTTCCTCGAGACGAAGTTGCCCGACTTCTTCTTCTTCGAACTACTCACCGATCACCGATCGATAGAGGCGCTCTCTATTGTCCTCCATGGCCCGAGCGAAATCGATAACGCGCGTCGCCCGCCATAGCATGTGTCCTGGGGATCTTCCTTCCTCACCGGATCCGAAGCTCGGTTTAGCTTCTTTTCACAGATGTTTCTGAACGCCTATTCCGACATAAGATAAACAAGTTAGTACATACATATATATATATATATAAAAAACAAGTATTGTTAATTAAATATTGAATAATTGCTTACGGACTCCCAATCCACTCCTCGGCGACGGAGAATATCCGGGTCATCCAAAGCCAAGCACGGGGGTTTGTTTGAGCCCGATACATATAATCACGGACCACGTTGATAGCATACCGCTCAAAAGCTTCCTATTCAGTGCTCGTAAGCGTAACTCAAGCCGAAATGACCTACAACATAGTTATATATATGTTATATGTATAGTTATAATTATAGTTATATTTATATATAGTTATATTTATATGAGCAGCGTACCTAAATGCGTTCCACCACCTATCCTGCTTCTCTGGTGGCATTATGCCACGTGGTGGCAAAAGTGTTGAAGTCGCCGATTATGGCGTTCTTGGCCATTTTCTTGACATAGTTGTCGGTAAACTGTCATATTGAAAACAATAAGTTGTTAATATATTTGGTTAATCAAAATATAAATAAAAATACAAACAAATTAAAGCAAGATATGTATTAACTTACCATCTCCTCGGGATCCAAAGCGGCAATCCAAGGTCACCATTGACAATGACACCAAAAATCCTCCTCGCTCATCTGGTGTATCTCATCATCCAAACTGCTTTGTCAGGAGGAGGAAGGCGCTCCGGGGGGGAAACTACCCCTACCGCGTCTACCTCTACCTCTACCTCTACGACATCTATTTGACACGAGAAAATGACGTTTATACTAATATAAATGCAATTATAATAAAAAGGCGTTTATACTAATTAATAATAAATTACAATGTTTAATACATTATTATTCACTATCATGACAAAATAAAATATTTAATACATTATTATTCACTATCACTACTAGAATGGAAGAGTTCTTCCTCCTCTTCATCTGTATCTAGATCATCAACTGATTCTTCTTCCTCTCCATCTTCTTGTTGAATGAAATCCGCCATCTCATCATCATCCAAGTCATTATCCCCAACATCGGAGTCAACATCGACATCAAGATCTTGGTGGACAATGTTAAGAGGATCGATAATCGGAAACATCATTGATCACTTGTTCTTGGAAAACGGTTTCCTCGGCGGGAGCATCGATAGTCGATCTTGCCTTTGTTTTGAAAACAACCGACCATTGATCTTTGTCTTTTTCAAACTTGGATATGGAGCATAGTAGACTTGCTCGACTTGATAAGCCGAACAAATGAATCATAAGCGCCATATTTCCTACCACGATGAACTTCAACTATCTTATAATCTTTATGCACATTCATGCCCCGTTCGTAATTATCAAACCAATCACATTTGAACAATACGGCTTTGTAGACGATCGAATGTCCATAATACACCAACTCAATGATTTCATTTAAAGTGCCATAATAGTCGGCACCTTCCGTGGAACTCGACACAAACTCCGTTGTTGGTGAAGATTTACCAATATCGCTTGCCGGTTGAATGTCCGAAAGTTGTAGCCATTAATCGAATAACGTTTCCAAGTTTTGACTTGACGAGAAGGACCACTTGCCAAAGCTTTTAGCAAATCATCATTCAACAATGATGCTTGTTGTCCAAACCATTTGGTAAATTCATGTTCATGTTTATTCCAAATATCCATCGAGGTCAATTGAGGTTTTTGTTGAACACGAATAAATTGCTCGAACAATCTAAGAATGAATCATTTTGTCGAGCTTAATGTATATTTGTTCGTAAAAAGCTGTTAAGCATTGTATATATGTAGTAATGAGGTACTTACAGTTCATACGGTTTCATGATTTCAGCTAGACAATACGTACTTGTGCACAAAGTCATATTCTTTATTATCCAAGAACCTCGTCTTGCACTTCCCATTGTTGTACCATTATGATCACGGAATAACTCGGTAAATCAAACGATTGCTTTGATGCGAAGTCTCACCAACAAAGAAGATTCTTTGCTTTTGTTTCAATATGATCATCGTAATACATAGAATGTAAGTTTGAAATCTCTTCCAACAAATACGCATTGCATATTGATCCTCTACGAAAGCTTTGTTACCAATCTTTTGTTTTAAGTGATTCAAAAACATTTCGAATGGATACATCCATCGATATTGCACGGACCACCAACTCGACCTCATACGGCAAGTGTACGGTAAATGCTCCATCGAGTTAAAAAAACGCTGGAGGCAAAATCTTCTCTAACTTGCAAATAATCTCAAAGAATGTTATTCTCTAAACGAATCACGTCTTCTATTTTTAGGGTAGCGACACACAAGTCTCGAAAGAATTGACTTATCTCGGTCAATGCATTCCATTCATTTTTCGAATCAATTCTCGAAGGCAAGCGGCAACAAATGTTCCATAAAACGTGACAATCATGGCTTTTCAAACCACGTAGAATGCATTGATCATGATCTACGCACCTACTCAGGTCTCAAGCATAACCGTCGAGGAATTTCAACTTGGTGACCCATTCACACAACACTTTTTCTTTTACTGCTTGTCAAGAACAAGTGTACAATCGGGGCGCTTTCTGCAAAGCTCTTTCAAATCTTTAGCAGATTTTGGACCACAAGCAGTCTTGCCTTTAACGTCCATAACCGTGTCAATCAGTTTTTCAAAGAAGTTTTTCTCAATATGCATCACATCCAGGCAATGTCGAAGCAACAATGTTTTCCAATACGGAAGATCCCAAAAATGCTTCTTTTCCACCAACCATTCTTGGAGTTTTTAAGCCGTTTCAAGTCTGAATCTGAGCCATCAATGATGCTTGGTAGGTGTTGTACAAATTCCCATACCTCCTCACCACTCAATCTACGGGGTGGAGTCGCGTGTTCATACTGTTTGGACTTCAAAAAACCTTTATCAGTGCGAAAAATATGGTCTTGAGGAGAAATCGCCGATGACAATCAAACCAAGTGCATTTACCACTATGTTTGAGCGAATCGACTTTTTCCATCACCACAATAGGGACAAGCTTTCACACCACCGTAGTCCACCGGATAACATGCCATACGCAGGAAAATCATTGATAGTCCACATTAGTGCAACCCTCATATGAAAATTCTGTTTTGTGGATACATCGTAAGTAAACAACCCTGTTTCCCACAATTTGCTTCAACTCCTTAATCAATGGTTGCAAATAAACATCGAGGTTTCCTTTCGATTTTTCGCCCCGGTACAAGCAACGATAAGAATATAAAGCGTCTTTTCATGCACAACCAGGGCGGAAGATTGTATGGTGTAACCATGGTCGGCAAACAAGAGTAGTTCTTCCCAAAATTACCAAAAGGTGCAAAACCATCACATGCAAAGTCCTAACCGCACATTTCTAGGCTCCTTAGCAAACTCGGGTGCATTTGGTCAAAATGCTTCCAAGCTTCAATGTCACTTGGGTGGGCCATTATACCGCTTGTCCTGGGGGTTTTCCGCGTGCCACCTCGTTTCCTTGCCTATATGTTTCGTGGCGTACAACCTTTGAGTCTAGGTCCAATCGGAAATAAGTCATCACTTTGTTAGGCACACGTTGACCTCTTTGCGTTAGTTTTCGGTTTATATCGATCAAGGTCACACTTCCGACACTTGTCCGGTCGCGCGTCCTCTCCCAAAATAACATACACCCCTGCGGGACACGTGTATTTTCTCATGGGGTAGCTCTAATGCCTTTAACAACTTTTTGGTTTGATAGAAGTTCGAGGTCATTAAGTTATTCTTCGGAAGAATATCTCCTATCAAACCGGTAACCCCGTCAACGCATTTGTGAGAGAGGTTGTGATCACATTTCAAAGTGAGCAACCTAGAAGCCGCTTGCAGTACGGAGACACTACTTCCATCACATCTGGTTCCTCTGCGTTTTTCAAAGATTTCAAAAACGATGCAACTTCAGGGTTTGGTGTCTCATTGTTCTCCTCTTGGTTAAGAAATTCTTCTCTTACGTGATCAATCCTATCACGTAATGTCGTCATTAACCATGTCACGATAAGGGTTCACATTCCGTTCTTCTTTGAGCGTTGATCGAATGGGAAACTCTTCACCATGACACACCCAATCATAGTAGTTTGCGCAAAACCCATATTTAGTTAAATGTAATCTCACGTCATGTTCGATTGAAAATTTAGTGTTCTTACACTTACTACATGGACACTTCATCATTCCATTATTTGCCCGAAACGAATCTAACTGCTTTGCATGTTTTATGAATTCCTCCACTCCATTCACAAATACCGGGTTAAATTTCTTGTTAGCATCCAACCTCTCGTACATCCAACTCCGTTCTATTCTCTTCATTTTCAATCCTACACATCATATCATACAAAATATGAGACTAACAATAGTCTTTGAAGGTTGTCTCAACACTTTTGCAAACTCAGGTTTTACTCAACTTACTATGAAACTAACAACACTATAACCTAAATTTTCGATTCATGGTCAAAGGTTCGACGTCAAAATAATTCGGAGGCTTTGCCGGATAACAAAGTACCCCCCAGTACCATTTTCCAAGCGGGTAGGAACAGCACCTTTTTGAGGACCTTATGTATGTTATGCTTATCATGTAAGCACATACTTATCATCATTTCAATCCAAATTCAACAAACCAATTCAACCAACATCCGGTTTCTAAACTAAGCATTTTCAACCAACATCCGGCTTTGCACATACTTAAGCATTCAACAAACCAATTCAACAAACCAATTCAACCAATTCAACCAACATCCGGCTTTGCACATACTTAACCATTTTCCTAACTTATCTAACTAATATACATAAGTAAGCATTTTCTAACTCATGATTACTACACATATATATCTATAAATCTATACTACATATGATACACTATATAAAAAATATAAAAACGAAATAAAAATATACATATACCATATATATATACATATACATATACATATACATATACATACATACATAAAAATATACATATAATACATACATAAAAATATATATACATACATACATAAAATATACATATACATACATACATAAAAATATACATACATATACATATACAATATATATATACATATACATACATATATATATATATATATATATAAAAACAAAAATTAAAAAAAAATACATACATATACAATATATATATATATACATATACATACATACACATATATATATATATATATATATATATATATATATATATATATATATATATATATATAAAGCAAAATTAAAAAAATATATGTGGGCGGGGAGGGGGGAAATCGGGTCTAGGGAGAGGGGAGGAGGAGGAGGGTAGAGCATACACGTGGGTGGGCATGCGGCGGTGGTGGGAGGAGGTGGCGTTGCGGAAGAGCTTCAGCGAGGAGGTGGGGGTGGGGCGGCGGAGAGAAGAGGAGATGAAGAAGTGAAATGAGGAAGAAAAGGAAATCGATGATATCCGCCATTTTGCGACGGCAAATAATGTCCGTCGCAAACAAAAACCTAATTCCGTCGCAAACATGTGCATACAGAATAATGAAATAATTTATAAAAATTTATTAAATATTCCGTCGCAAACAATAAAAATTGCATCGCATAAAAGCGGAGTTTGGCGGCGGCAATTAAAGTCCGTCGCAAAGTTTATCTAAATTTAGAATAATAAAATAATTTAATAAAATTTTATTCGATGGTCCGTCGCAAAATGATAAAAATTCCGTCGCAAAATTGCCCGCCAAGTGAAAAAAATCTGTCCCGCCAAGTGTCCCGTCGCAAACATTAAAATATCCGTCATAAACGTAAATTTGCGACGGAAATAAGTTCCGTCGCAAAAATGCCGTCATAAAATCTATTGTTTTTGTAGTGATATATATATATATATATATATATATATATATATATATATATATATATATATATATATATATATATATATTATCTTTATTTTAAATTTTTTTTTTTTTTTTTTTAGAGAATAACCATATTTGATAACAAACTGCCTTCCGAATAACATTCATTTCAATCCCAAAGATATATCAAATTTCGATGTTGTCACCGCTATTCATAAATACATACTAAACTTGCGGGATTTTCAAAGAAATGTAGACCATTATTAAGTTAGGGTTAGTAATTTCTAGTTAATAATAATGGCTATTTAGTGAGGTCTTGATCACTCTACAAGTGAGAATGTGACACAAAATTAGAAATCATGTTCGGGTAGGCTTATTTGGCTCTGGTTTATCAAAGTTATGCCAAAAAAATCTCATCATCCCTAATCCGATTCCAATTTCATACTTTGTCTTGAAAAGAAAATTATTCTAAAATTTCATTATAATTATAAGTAACTTTTGTCTAATTTCATAAAAAAAACATTTCATAATATTTATTAAGATATATATACTAAAAATCTTATTAAAAATCTAAAATAGACATAATTAATATAGAAATAATATATTAAGATTACTTTACTTAATTAAAAATTTATTCTATCCAAATATATCATTTTTATCATAATAATTATATATTATTCACTTATTCCCTTAAGAAAAATTAAACTAAGTGTGTAAGTATTTGATGTATTAAATTCAATTTATTTACTAACCAATCCCTACTCCCCACTTACAATTGGCATCGTCTCGATGGCTAATGAGTAGTAAAAATTCAGATTAGAAAATAAAATGAATTTTATCATGGTTAGATTATTTTAGGTGTCAAATAGACGAGCGTTTATATAATATAAAAGAAAAACATTTAAAAACATAAATTAAAAACATGCAAATATATTACAATACTAAAATACAAATTAAAACTACTAGGAGCGTTAAACTAGAAAACCATAAATTAAGTTAAACTAATTTAAACTAATTTATTAAACTAAGTTATTTTAATTTATTGTGACTTATACTAACGTACCGTATTACTTTTATGATTTTTATTCCTTCCGACGACTACCAACTCAATTATCTAATTTTCACCACTTGACGATCCTCCCGAATATCGATGGTAAAAGCCCAACATGAGGAATGCGAAATGGAAAATATTCATCATCGCTCTTTCCGGAACCCTTGTCAAACGAACACATAACCTAGAAATCAACCATCCAAATGGTAAAGGATGATAATTCGGTCTTCTCCCGAGCGCAAAAAACTCACGGTGATTTACGAATCGACTTCAATCTATAACGACTCAATGAGTAATCACATATAGAAGCATCAATTCATCGTCACTAACTTCCGAGAAATTAACAGTTGGATATACTCGTGAATTGATGAATCGTTTCCACGTTCTAAGATGGGGAAGCAAAGCAGTCGTAGAGACATTTTGATCAATATCATAATTGTAGAACAAGAGTGGACAAGCTTCCGAATATTTTGTAATAAAACCGTCAGCGGTATCCAATCTCCATTGATACTCAAAATGACTTGGTGATGTGTGGACTGGTGGAATAAGGAAAATTTGATTTATGTTGGTAGAAGTGAAAGGAACAACAACTCCTCTCACTGTAACAGACTGTGTTAACGACACAGTATTAGCTTCTGAAAGTACTGAATAGAATTCTCTTACCATAGTAACATTAATCCTACCTCTCGGCATACGACAAAAATAGTCCCACCCATCTATTTCCATCCTCGTAAATGCCCAATTGTCAACCTTTCTGAAATTTAAACCTCTTTCAATCAACACCGGTGACTGATTGAAATTACTTATATAAGGGTTGTGAGCCGAAGCATACATAGGCTCGTAAGGGATTTGATGAAAAAATGGATTTGGAATGACAGAATTCGGTGTATGCGGAGGAGAATAACTGTTAACTGACGAACGATCGGACATTTTAAACTCTTTATAGCAAGAAAATTAAAGGTAAAGGAAGAGAATGAACACTTTAGGAATGCTGCATCTGTTTCCTTTTATAGGCAAAGGTGGACTGAAATGGAAATATCCTGAGAAGATCATGCAGCCCACTACACGCAGCGCGTGCGGACACCAACGGCGCGTGCGGTCAAATAGTGCTCGATCGAGAGATATTTCTATTTTCACTTGATCCAAAGATTTATTTTACGCATCAAGAGTTACGTATGTTTTCTAAAGCGTGGTGAAAAGATCTAAAAACATCCGAAAACTACGAAAAAGATACAAAATAACAACGTGCACTACCCCGAGAGTGCATCAAACGTTTAACGTACACAACAAATATAAAAGATACTAAGTCAAACCAAAAGTAGATAGTTATACAACAAAGAAAGAAAAAAAATCACTCGTCCTAATCATAGTTAAGATCAATGTCACCAGTAGGGTCGTACTGAGATGACGATGATCCAAATGTAGATAGTATCGAAGTATAATCAGCTCCTTGCGACTGCGTCGTATGAATACCATAACTGAACTGCTGTGGATCCGATGCAGAAGTTCGAAATGATGTCTCAGTCCTCATCATCGACGTAGAAACTGATCCCTGTAGACCAAATGAACCAAATCCTGCTGCCACATCTGCTACAGAAGTCACTCCTCCCATGCCCAAGGATGTCCCTGGTGTACCTGTAAACATACCACCCTGTCCTATGGATGACGGCGTATAGTCCTGAAATATAACAGGTGGTGGAATCGGCGGAATCAATCTGGCATAGTCTATGGGTCGGTGACTATAGGGGTGTCTAGCGAAATCTCAAAGAAATCTAGGATCAAACTCACTCATAGCATCTCGATATCCTCTTTGACCAACTCGAATGTCCTCAGCCCACTGTCTATTCTTCTCACAAGCTAAAGCTTTATTAGCATCAGTTCTAGCCTGGGCTTGAACTAAATGCTGAAACATAGCCTCAACTTGGCTCTGCTGTGGCTGATGTGACTGTCTAGGTGGTCTAGGTACTTGAGTGTGAATAGGAGGTGGAGGTGGTGGTTGTTGTTGTTGACGATTAGGATTATTGTAATCTATTATTCCAGTAGGTAAGGCTCTCAGCTTAAGACCAATGGGAGGAATGTAGGAGATACTGATTCTATCCGAGGTAAGGCAGGGGACTTCTGCAAGCTCACATAAGGCAGAAATGAGACTAGGGAGCGAGAGGCGTCCCCTCGATAACGAGTGCTTGCAAATTCACATGCCTTAGAAAAGATCAATTTCCCCAGATTTATAGGAATATCATTAACCATGGCCCAAGCAATAACCACTTCATCTCGACCAAATGCACAAACATGTGTGGAAGGACATACATTATGGCCTAAGAACTGTTTTATTGCCCTTATGTCCCTAATACAATTCCCATAAGCAAACCTATTTTCTATCCATTCAAAGATGGGGTCAAAGGCTTGTTGGGCTTCATAAGCTTTGGTTTGAAGAGCCATAGGATGTTCTAAACCCCAAACATTATGATAATCTTCCTCTTCGTATATTTCATTAAGCCATAGAATACATTAATCATAGCAGGGTAAAAAGTAACATTAACATTTCTTAGAGGGATATAGGTCATCTCCTCAACCGTATCAGCATCATAAGTAGATAATACTGAATAAAATTCTGATACCATAGAAACATTAATCTTATATTTCCTATCCATAGCTATATCCAACCATCCTCTATCTTTGAAAATTTCTTTCACTTCTTTCCCAATCTTGAAAAATCAATCCTCGTTCTAACCAAACCTTACTTTTACTAAAGTACTCATCATGTGCCCGCTTAGCTTCTCGCACTAGCGGTTTTTTTCAAAGGTTAAAGTTTTCTCCTTTTGGTTAAAGGCCTAGTTTGAACTACCGGTACTACGATTGGTACTTGATCTTTTTTCCTCTTAGGATTGCTTCGAGATGATGAGGCCATCTACGATAGTGGTATGACAATACAACAACACAAACAAACAACACCAACAACAAGAACCAACAATTACTTAGGCTATAAAATCAAAATAAATTCAAAATAATTTGAAAATTTAACTAAAATTTGAAATATTTGATATATATATATATATATATATATATATATATATATATATATATATATATATATATATATATATATATATATATATATATATTACCTTAATATGCTAGAAAGAAAAGCTAGGTCGCGGAATTAATGGTGGGTGCGGAATGAGAGAAAAGAGAGCTTTGAGCTTGCCAAGCTTCAACTTTTTCCAATGTTGATCTTCTTAGATGTTTTAGATGAAGAGAAGATGATGGATTGTTGAATTTGTGATGAAAAAGTGATGAAATTTGATATATTTTTGACTAAAATGGGGTGGAGTCAATGCTGCTCTTCTAAAATTTTGAGGAATGGCGGAAATGAGGCTAACATTCGAGATTAGGGTTAAGTGTATAGGTTTACCGGCGCGTGCGGTAGTGTACCAGCGTGCGTGCGATCACATAGCCCCAAAAATCGAAATTTTTATCATCTTTTGTGTAATGAGCTCTAATTATACTACATAAAGATCATTTGATGTTAATCAAATGATTTATGTTATATAATCTAAGTTCAATACGATTTTCTATATAAAACTTGATAAAATACATAAAAGCTAATATAATATTGAAATCACATATTTTTGATATAATATACCTATTTAAAATCACATGAGATGAAAATAGGTTTATTATAAATTTTTCATAAAAATATTTTCTTTTAATTTTAGAATTAACACAACTTTAAAAGCAGTTAAAAGACTAAAAGCACACACTATAATTTTTAGGATTTTTTGCTAACTCCCTCAATCTCAGATCCTCAAGATTGTTATCATAACGATCCCTTAACCTTTCTCCTAGGAGTGATGCGTTTGAATTATCTCTTTGTATTCCCTCGGGATTTTCGGATAACCACTGATCGTTCCTCTTCTTAATAACATTCAAACACTCATCCCGGGATATGGTTGTATTTCTTCCACATTGTCCATCATGTTCACTTTTTCCACATGATTCTACATCTCATTAGAAACCTTGCTCTTCTTTTATTGCACTCCTTGAATTTCCATTACAAAGTTCTCTTTCTACTTGATTAGCAATTCCTTATTTAATTTAGAAACTAAGGCTTCTATCTTAAACGCGACATCCTTATTCAGACCTAATCTTAAAAGTAAAATAAAAACTCTTATTCTATCTATGAAAGGCATCCAGTTCTTTTACGTCTATCCGGTAAAAGACGAAACTACTTTAAAATGCATATTAAAAGGTGAATTAGAAAGATAGTACCCGTAATCGGCTGAGTTTAAAATTCTGCTTCCTTAATTCGTTGGAGGGTCGATAAGTAATAATACTTCTTCTGGTTGAGGTATCCTTCGACTTCCACGAACAATTTCACCCTGTGTCCATTGGCTATAAAAGTTTTTTTTCCATCAGTTAGTTCAACAGCTCCAGACTTATAGATTTTTGTTACGTCATATGGACATGTCCATCTAGATTTAAGCTTTCCTGGAAACAACTTCAAACGTGAATTGTATAAAAGTACTCGATCACCTACATGGAACTCACGACTATAGATTCTTGTGGAAATATTCAAAGATTTACACATTACTTGACAGATCGAGAAGTTCAGTAGTGCCAGCGACCTCGGGGAGTTCGTCTGAGGATATTTTGTACACTTTATTTAATTATAAAAGACCTATTAATTGTGATGCATATAAACAATTAATATGTCAAACTCTAGTTTACTTTATGTCATAGACATAGCTTTTACTTTTACTTTTGCATGCTTGCAGCCCACATCTACATACTCAGTGGCCGCCAAGCTAGCTTGCTAGTCTCTCTCAATTGTATCTATTTATACACCTCTCATATCAATGAATAAACTAAGTTGAAGTTTACTCTTGTGTTTATCACATTCTCAAACTCTCTTCATGGTATCGGAGCCTTACTTGAGTTCTAAAATCCATTTGCAAAACTCGATTCTTTTTTCAAAAAATGTCAACATTATCTCAAGTTTCATCTTCTTCATGAGACTCATATTTTGCCTCGTGATCGGGATAATCGAACACTCTTCTTTACAAATCATAAACTTGATGGTAACAATTACTTGCTATGGTCAAGGTCTATGAAAATGTATATCTCCGGCCAGGGCAAGATGGGATATCATGCAGTTCCAAACTCCGCCTCTGCTGGCCCGACCCCAAGTTTGAAGCATGGGACACGAAAAATAACCAAGTCATGACCATCCTCACGAGGTCTATGACAAAAGAGATCGATGAGAACTTCATGATGTATGACACCGCTAAGGAAATGCAGGACAATGCCGAGACCTTTACTCAAAAAGGACAATACATCCAAGTCTATGAACTCAAGCTCAGATTCAAAATTGCGAGACAAGGGGATATGTCTCAGAACTCAATACTTTAATCAACTATCTAAGGCATGGCAACACCTAGATATGTTGGAAACTCACCCACGGAATGATGTTAAAGATGCCGCACTCTTTAAAGACATTATCGAGAAAAGAGAGTATTCAAATTCCTTCTTCGGATCGAATCCTACTCTTGATGATGTCGAGGTAGAATTCTTGCTACTAAACCTCTTCCAAATCTCAAATCCATGTTTGCTGAGGTCAAACATGAGGAAAGCGAGGAGGAAAGTGATGCTTCTTTGAACTTCCTCTGACAACCCTATCAAGGTGCGCCTGCTTTGAAGGTTAATGAGACTTACGGGAAGCCTCTTGAGAAAGCTGGAAAGTTGTTCGTGATCACCGCAAGCGAACAAATCACACCAAGGACAATTGTTGGAAGCTACATGGCAAACCTACTCCTCTAAAAACCTCAAAACCAACCAGGAAAGTCAAGGCAAACTTGTCGGTGAAGAGAGAATGACAAGAAGTCAATGCTCGGTTTCTTCGCCTTTAAAGCCTTTATTGCTCAACATCGTGAAGGTAGCTCCCTCTTGAAATGGCCACTCATGCTAAAACAGGTATATTTTACTCACCTCTTAGTAATGAGACTTGGATTGTTGATTACGGGCTTCTTCCCATATGATGATAATAAAAACCTTATTACCCAATATATGCCATGCAACCAAATTCACAAAATTAAGACTAGCGATGGTTGTTTCTTATGCAAAAGGTGTTGGGAAGGTTAAACTTACTAATCGAGATATATCTACTGAATGTCCTGTTTGTTCCAAAGTTAGATCAGAACCTTATATCTCGCCGAGAAACTCATCAAGATCTGAATTGGACCGTTGTTTTTAATAAGAATCGGTGCACATTCCGGATCTTTCTTCTCGAGAAGTGATTGGGCAAGCTAAACCACCTTTCAGGTCATTTGTGATCAACCTGCTGAAGACAGAAAGGCGAAGATGAGAATCGCCTCAGCGACTGCACTCAAAACCTTGACAATATCATGTTATGGCATTATAGACTAGGACATCCAAGTTTTGGTTATTTAAAGTCTTTAATTCCTGAATTGTTTAAAGGATGTAATCTTAATGATCTTCAATGTGATATTTGTCAATTTGCTAAACTCACCAAATCATGTATGCTAAGTTACCTCACTTGCCCTCTTCCCTTTCACCCTAATTCACAAAGTGATGTATGGGGACCCTCAAGAGTGAAAAGTATAACAGAAAAAGGTGGTTTGTAACCTTCATTGATGATCATACCGAAACACTTGGTCGTTCTTAATGAAAGACAAATCTGAAGTTGGACCTATCTTCCAAGAATTTTATCACATGGTCTCCACCCAATTTGATACTAAGATCAAGATCTTAAAGACGATAATGCTCCGAATACTATGAGTCTAACCTCATTAACTTCTTGACTAACAGAGGAATTGTTCATATCGGTAGTTGTGTGGAAACACCTCAACGAGAATGGGAGTTCTTTGAAAGAAAGAACAGGCATCTGCTGGAAATGGCCAGATCAATCATGTTCACTACACATGTTCCTAAATACATGTGGGGTGAAGCTATATTGACTGCAACATATTTAATCAACAGACTTCCCAGTAGTGTTAGGTTTCAAAACTCCTCTCCAAACCTGCTTGACCACACACTCCTGCTCTCATCTTATTACCCAATTGCCTCCAAAGATCTTTGGTTGTACTGTGTTTGTTTATATCCATGCTCAACACAGAAGCAAACTTGATCCTAAAGCTCATAAGTGTATTTTCCTTGGATATGCACAGGACAGGAAAGGTTACAAGTGTTACTCTCCTACTGAAAAGAAATTTTACAATTCTATGGATGTGAAATTCTTTGAAAGGACTCCATATTACAAACAAACCCTCTTGAGCGATCCATCGATGGAAACTGATTGAGATCGAACTAAGTCCGTTCCCTCAGCAAACCATTTACCCTCAGCAGAGTCCTAACCCTCAGCAGACTCATAACCTTCAGCATCCTGCGAATACTCACATTCTCGACCTCGGCGGTCTGGCGACCAGAGCCCTCTTGAACCGAACCTCGGCAACCTCTACTAAAACCAGAGTCTGCTGGACCTCAGCTTATTGACTCTCGATCTTCATGAAGTGGATGATGGACTATTGCTCTGAGGAAAGGAAAAGATCATGCACTTGATCATTCTATTCATACTTATTTATCTTATGATCATTTGTCTCTGTCTTTTCCATGTTTACACAGGACTGGACTCTCACTCTATCCTAGAAATATTCGGAGGCCTTCAAAATGATAAGTGGAAAAGGCTCTTTGTTAAAAGCAGAGATGATCGCTCTCTGGATAATCATACTTGAGACCTCACAACTCTTCCCAAAGGCAAGAAAACAGATTAGGCTGCAGATGGTTATTCACTATCAAATACAATGTTGATGGTACAATTGACAAGTATAAAGCCGATTGGTAGCAAGGGATTCACTCAAACTTATGGCATTGACTATAAGGAAACTTTTGCACCAAAGAGCAAAGCTCAACACTTTGTCGAGTCTTGATTTCCCTAGCATCCAACTTGACTGGCCTCTTCACCAATTGGACATAAAAATGCCTTTCTAAATGGGGACGGATATATTCCGTCGCAAAAAATAAAATTAAACAGAAAATTATGGCTGTTTTGCAGCAGCCGGCCAAACCACCGCTGCAAAACAGCCTTAATTTTCCCCGGTAGCATTACAATTGCTACCGGCTATCAACAACAACAATATAAACGGGACTACGATATCAAAGGGGATATGTCAAAAAATACGTCAAAGGGGAAATGTCAAAAAATGAATAAAACGATATGTCAAAGGGGATACGATAAGCCAAAATAAATAAAAATGTATCAAAACAATGTCACCCAGTCGGACTGGTGTACTACCTAAACCCACGTCACCTCCCCAGGTCCATGATCGAATGGTCATCTCTGTCTTTGCCTCGTACCGGGTTGCATCCTCCGAGGGATCTTTGCCTAACTCATTGGGTAATCCACGCCTCCATCTGCGCTAGTCTGTCATCCCGACGCTTTCTCTCTCTCTAGCTCCTCCAACCTCGCTGGGTTTCTGCATGAGTCTGCATCTGTCTCGCGCCATCTCCTGGGTGAGACGGGTGATTATGCCCGGAGAGTATGCCTCGGCGGATGAGTGTCGGCGGCCAGGCTGTCGTCGTAGTACATGGAGGCGGCTGACCCCATGCCAAAACTCTCCTTCTTGTCGTAACCACCAAAAGCTTCAGTAATAAAGACGTGACTCGTCGACGAGGGTGTCAGTGCGTCTCACTGGGCTTCGCCTTCTTGAGGTGAAGGCGTCCCGCAAAGTATGATATAAATTTGTTAGTAACAATAATTACATGATATATATATAATGTATATATAATATTTAGAATACATAACGTACCATGATTTTCTCAAACTTCCTCGAGACGAAGTTGCCCGACTTCTTCTTCTTGAACTACTCACCGGATCACCGATTGATAGGGCGCTCCTCTATTGTCCTCCATGGCCCGAAAGAAATCGATAACGCGCGTCTCACCCATAGCATGTGTCCTGGGATCTTCCTTCCTCACGGATCCGAAGCTCGGTTTAGCTTCTTTTCCACGAATGTTTCTGAACGCCTATTCCGACATAAGATAAACAAGTTAGTACATACATATATATATATATATATATATATATATATATATATATATATAAAACAAGTATTGTTAATTAAATATTGAATAATTGCTTACGGGACTCCCAATCCACTCCTCGAATCGACGGAGAATATCCGGGTCATCCAAAGCCGAGCACGGGGTTTGTTTGAGCCCGATACATATAATCACGGACCACGTTGATAGCATACCGCTCAAAAGCTTCCCTAACCAGGCGATCGTATGCGTAACTCGAAAATTTGAAATGACCTACGCAACATAGTTATATATATGTTATATGTATAGTTATAATTATAGTTATATTTATATGAGCAGCGTACCTAAAATGCGTTCCCACCACCTATCCTCGCCGCTCTCCTGGTCGGCATTATGCCACGTGGTGGCAAAAGTGTTAAAGCCGCCGATTATGGCGTTCTTGGCCATTTTCTTGACATAGTTGTCGGTAAACTGTCATATTGAAAACAATAAGTTGTTAATATATTTGGTTAATCAAAATATAAATAAAAATACAAACAAATTAAAGCAAGATATGTATTAACTTACCATCTCCCTCGGGATCCAAAGCGGCAATCCAAGGTCACCATTGACAATGACACCAAAATCCTCCTCGCTCATCCGGGTGTATCTCATCATCCAAACTCGCTGTGCAGGAGGAGGAAGGCGCGCCCGGAGGGGAACTACCCTACCGCGCGTCTACCTCTACCTCTACCTCTACCCGACATCTATTTGACACGAGAAAAATGACGTTTATACTAATATAAATGCAATTATAATAAAAAAGCGTTTATAGTAATTAATAATAAATTACAATGTTTAATACATTATTATTCACTATCATGACAAAATAAAATATTTAATACATTATTATTCACTATCACTACTAGAATGGAAGAGTTCTTCCTCCTCTTCATCGATATCTAGATCATCAACCGATTCTTCTTCCTCTCCATCTTCTTGTTGAATGAAATCCGCCATCTCATCATCATCCAAGTCATTATCCCCAACATCGGAGTCAACATCGACATCAAGATCTTGGTGGACAATGTTAAGAGGATCGAGATAATCGGAAACATCATTGATCACTTGTTCTTGGAAAGCGGTTTCCTCGGCGGGAGCATCGATAGTCGATCTTGCCTTTGTTTTGAAAACAACCGACCATTGATCTTTGTCTTTTTCAAACTTGGATATGGAGCATAGTAGACTTGCTCGACTTGATAAGCCGAACAAATGGATCATAAGCGCCATATTTCCTACCACGATGAACTTCAACTATCTTATAATCTTTATGCACATTCATGCCCGTTCGAATTATCAAACCAATCACATTTGAACAATACGGCTTTGTAGACGGTCGAATGTCCATAATACACCAACTCAATGATTTCATTTAAAGTGCCATAATAGTCGGCACCTTCCGTGGAATCGACACAAACTCCGTTGTTGGTCAAGATTTACCAATATCGATTGCCGGTTGAATGTCCGAAAGTTGTAGCCATTAATCGAATAACGTTTCCAAGTTTTGACTTGACGAGAAGGACCACTTGCCAAAGCTTTTAGCAAATCATCATTCAACAATGATGCTTGTTGTCCAAACCATTTGGTAAATTCATGTTCATGTTTATTCCAAATATCTACGTCGAGGTCAATTGAAATTTCATTGAACACGAATAAATTGCTCGAACAATCTAAGAATGAATCATTTTGTCGGTTAATGTATATTTGTTCGAGAAAAAGCATTAAGCATTGTATATATGTAGTAATGAGGTACTTACGATTCATACGGTTTCATGATTTCATGATTAGACAATACGTACTTGTGCACAAAGTCATATTCTTTATTATCCAAGAACCTCGTCTTGCACTTCCCAGTTGTTGTACCATTATGATCACGGAATAACTCGAGTAAATCAAACGATTGCGATGCGAAGTCTCACCAACAAAGATTCTTTGCTTTTGTTTCAATATGATCATCGTAATACATAGAAATAAGTTTGAAATCTCTTCCAACAAATACGCATTGCATATTGATCCTCTACGAAAGCTTTGTTACCAATCTTTTGTTTTAAGTGATTCAAAACCTTTCGAATGGATACATCCATCGATATTGCACGGACCACCAACTCGACCTCATACGGCAAGTGTACGGTAAATGCTCCATCGAGTTAAAAAACACCTGGAGGCAAAATCTTCTCTAACTTGCAAAAATCTCAAAGAATGTTATTCTCTAAACGAATCACGTCTTCTATTTTTAGGGTAGCGACACACAAGTCTCGAAAGAATTGACTTATCTCGGTCAATGCATTCCATTCATTTTTCGAATCAATTCTCGAAGGGCAACCGGCAACAAGCGTTCCATAAAAGCGTGACAATCATGGCTTTTCAAACCACGTAGAATGTATTGATCATGATCTACGCACCTACTCAGTGCGAAGCATAACCGTCGAGGAATTTCAACTTGGTGACCCATTCACACAACACTTTTCTTTTACGCTTGTCAAGAACAAGTGTACAATCGGGCGCTTTACGCAAAGCTCTTTCAAATCTTTAGCGATTTTGGACCACAAGCGATCTTGCCTTTAACGTCCATAACCGTGTCAATCAGTTTTCAAAGAAGTTTTTCTCAATATGCATCACATCCAGGCAATGTCGAGCGCGAATGTTTTCCAATACGGAAGATCCCAAAAATGCTTCTTTTCCACCAACCATTCTTGGAGTTTTTAAGCCGTTTCAAGTCCGAATCGAGCCATCAATGATGCTTGGTAGGTGTTGTACAAATTCCCATACCTCCTCACCACTCAATCTACGGGGTGGAGTCGCGTGTTCATCTTGTTTGGACTTCAAAAACCTTTATCGGTCACGAAAAATATGGTCTTGAGGAGAAATCGCGATGACAATCAAACCAAGTGCATTTACCACTATGTTTGAGCGAGCGACTTGTTTCCATCACCACAATAGGGACAAGCTTTCACACCACCGTAGTCCACCGGATAACATGCCATACGCAAAAATCATTGATAGTCCACATTAGTGCGACCTCATATGAAAATTCTGTTTTGTGGATACATCGTAAGTAAACAACCCTGTTTCCCACAGCTGCTTCAACTCCTTAATCAATGGTTGCAAATAAACATCGAGGTTTCCTTTCGGATTTTTCGGCCCCGGTACAAGCACTGATAAGAATATAAACTGTCTTTTCATGCACAACCAGGGCGGAAGATTGTATGGTGTAACCATGACTGGCCAGCAAGAGTAGTTCTTCCCAAAATTACCAAAAGGTGCAAAACCATCTGTGCAAAGTCCTAACCGCACATTTCTAGGCTCCTTAGCAAACTCAGGGTGCATTTGGTCAAAATGCTTCCAAGCTTCAGCATCACTTGGGTGGGCCATTATACCGCTTGTCCTGGGGTTTTCCGCGTGCCACCTCATTTCCTTGCCTATATGTTTCGTGGCGTACAACCTTTGGAGTCTAGGTCCAATCGGGAAATAAGTCATCACTTTGTTAGGCACACGTTGACCTCTTGCGTTCGTTTTCGGTTTATATCGATCAAGGTCACACTTCCGACACTTGTCCGGTTCGCGTCCTCCTCCCAAAATAACATACACCCCGCGGGACACACGTGTATTTTCTCATGGGGTAGCTCTAATGCCTTTAACAACTTTTTGGTTTGATAGAAGTTCGAGGTCATTAAGTTATTCTTGAAAGAATATCTCCTATCAAACCGGTAACCCGTCAACGCATTTGTGAGAGAGGTTGTGATCACATTTCAAAGTGAGCAACCTAGAAGCCGCTTGCGATGCGGAGACACTACTTCCATCACATCAGAGTTCCTCTGCGTTTTTGACATTTCAAAAACGATGCAACCAGGGTTTTGGTGTCTCATTGTTCTCCTCTTGGTTAAGAAATTCTTCTCTTACGTGATCAATCCTATCACGTAATCGTCATTAACCATGTCACGATAAGGGTTCACATTCCGTTCTTCTTTGAGCGTTGATCGGAATGGGAAACTCTTCACCATGACACACCCAATCATAGTAGTTTGCGCAAAACCCATATTTAGTTAAATGTAATCTCACGTCATGTTCGATTGAAAATTTAGTGTTCTTACACTTACTACATGGACACTTCATCATTCCATTATTTGCCCGAAACGAATCTAACTGCTTTGCATATTTTATGAATTCCTCCACTCCATTCACAAATACCGGGTTAAATTTCTTGTTAGCATCCAACCTCTCGTACATCCAACTCCGTTCTATTCTCTTCATTTTCAATCCTACACATCATATCATACAAAATATGAGACTAACAATAGTCTTTGAAGGTTGTCTCAACACTTTTGCAAACTCAGGTTTTACTCAACTTACTATGAAACTAACAACACTATAACCTAAATTTTCGATTCATGGTCAAAGGTTCGACGTCAAAATAATTCGGAGGCTTTGCCGGATAACAAAGTACCCCCCAGTACCATTTTCCAAACGGGTAGGAACAGCACCTTTGAGGACCTTATGTATGTTATGCTTATCATGTAAGCACATACTTATCATCATTTCAATCCAAATTCAACAAACCAATTCAACCAACATCCGGTTTCTAAACTAAGCATTTTCAACCAACATCCGGCTTTGCACATACTTAAGCATTCAACAAACCAATTCAACCAATTCAACCAACATCCGGCTTTGCACATACTTAACCATTTTCCTAACTTATCTAACTAATATACATAAGTAAGCATTTTCTAACTCATGATTACTACACATATATATCTATAAATCTATACTACATATGATACACTATATAAAAAAATATAAAAAACGAAATAAAAAATATACATATACCATATATATATATACATATACATATACATATACATATACATACATACATAAAAATATACATATAATACATACATAAAAATATACATATACATACATACATAAAATATACATATACATACATACATAAAAATATACATACATATACATATACAATATATATATACATATACATACATATATATATATATATATATATAAAACGAAATAAAAAAAAATATACATACATATACAATATATATATATACATATACATACATACATATATATATATATAAAAGCAAATAAAAAAAATATGCATACGGCGGGGAGGGGGAAATCGGGTCTAGGGGAGAGGGGGAGGGAGGGGGAGGGTAGAGCATACCTGTGGGTGGCTGCGGCGGTGGTGGGAGGAGGTGGCGTTGCCGGAAGAGCTTCAGCAGGGAGGTGGGGGTGGGGCGGCGGGAGAGAGAGAGGAGATGAAGAAGTGAAATGAGGAAGAAAAGGGGGAAATGCGACTGATATCCGCCATTTTGCGACGGCAAATAATGTCCGTCGCAAACAAAAACCTAATTCCGTCGCAAACATGTGCATACAGAATAATGAAATAATTTATAAAAATTTATTAAATATTCCGTCGCAAACAATAAAAATTCCGTCATAAAAGCGGAGTTTGGCGACGGCAATTAAAGTCCGTCATAAAGTTTATCTAAATTTAGAATAATAAAATAATTTAATAAAATTTTATTCGATGGTCCGTCGCAAAATGATAAAAATTCCGTCTCAAAATTGCCCGCCAAGTGAAAAAATCGGTCCCGCCAAGTGTCCCGTCGCAAACATTAAAATATCCGTCGCAAACGTAAATTTGCGACGGAAATAAGTTCCGTCGCAAAAATGCCGTCGCCAAATCTTTGTTTTTTGTAGTGCCCCTGGTTTTATCAATCCTCATACTCAAGGCAAGGTGTGCAAACTGAGGAAATCTCTATATGGCCTGAAGCAATCACCAAGGGCATGGTTTGGAAAACTCACTACTGTGGTTAAAGCTGCTGGATATCATCAATGCAACTCTGATCACACCATGTTTGTCAAGACAACCAACCAGAGGAGGTCCATTCTAATTGTATATGTGGATGATATCATCCTTCTTCGGAGATGACTCTCACCGAGATCCGTAACTTGAAGACTCTCTTGGCAAAGGTGTTCCAAGTTAAAGATCTGGGCTACCTCAAGTACTTTCTTGGTATGGAAGTAGCTAGAAACACCAATGGCATTTCAGTCTCCCAAAGGAAGTATGTCCTGGACCTACTGAAGGAAACTGGCATGCTGGGATGCAAACCTGCTGTATCCCCAGTAGACCCCAGTAACACCCTACTGCATGGTGACATTGCTGTCAGAAAAGAACAATATCAAAGGCTTGTAGGTAAACTCATCTACCTTTCTCACACAAGGCCTGATATTGCATATGGGGTTAGTCTGGTCAGTCAGTTCATGCACTGCCCTACTGAACAACATTGGGATCTTTGTGAATAGGATCTTGAGATATTTAAAGTCCACTCATAGCCAAGGCACATGCTTTCACCAAGTCTACTTGATAGATCAATCAAGCGTCTGCACTGATCTTGATTGGGCCGATGTCACATTGATGACGATCTACCACAGGCTATTGCTCATATGTATGGGGAACCAGGTTACTTGAAGAAGCAAGAAACAACCTCTCATGTCAAGAAGCGATCTTGAAGCGAACTCGTGGCACTTGTACTTGGCATTTGTGAAGCTCTATGGCTTAAAAGTGCTTGGCGAACTTCAAACAACCTCCTCAAAGAACCTATCACACTCTGCTTTGTGATAATAATTCAGCCTTATATGCATGGTGAAGATCCCGCATCCATCATGATAAAACCAAGCATGTGGACATTGTGATTACACTTTCGAAGGAAAAGATTGATGCCAAGATTATTCAACTCCGATTATGTTCCTCACAGATCGAAATCTTCGATATTCTTACCAAGGCTATTCCACCTCTTATGTTCAACAAACTTAGTAGCAAACTTGGCTACATCAACATATACAAAGGTTTGAGGGGTGTGGAAATATTCTGACATTCTGACATTACTTGAGATCATGAAGTTCAACAGGTGCCCAAAGACCTCGAGGAGTTCGTCAGGATATTTTGTACACTTTATTTAATTATAAAGACATATTAATTGTGATACATATAAACAATTAATATGTCAAACTCTAGTTTACTTTATGTCATAGACATAGCTTTTACTTTTACTTTTGCATGCTTGCCGCCCACATCTACATACTCAAGTGGCCGCCCAAGCTAGCTTGCTAGTCTCTCTCAATTGTATCTATTTATACACCTCTCATATCATGAATAAACTAAGTTGAAGTTTACTCTTGTGTTTATCACATTCTCAAACTCTCTTCAATTCTCTTATCATGAAAAGCTTTCATGCGTTCCTTGTAGATTCGAGCATTTTCATAAGAATCGAGTCGAAATTCTTCTAGTTCTGTTAACTGAAGTAATCTATGATCACCGACAGCTTTAGGATCAAAGTTTAGAAATTTAATAGCCCATAAAGCTCGGTGTTCTAATTCAACAGGGAGATGACAAGATTTACCAAATACTAATTTGTAAGGAGAACAGCCAATCGGTGTTTTAAAGGCTGTTCTGTATGCCCATAATGCATCATCAAGTCTTTCTCGCTTGAGCTTTTACGATTCGAGTCCACTGCCTTCTCCACGATTCTTTTAATTTCTCTATTAGACACCTCTACACATCCACTAGTTTGTGGATGATAGGGTGTTCCAAGTTTGTGAGTTACACCATATTTCTCAATTACCTTAGTAAATGGTCGGTTACAAAAATGTGAACCTCTATCACTAATGATAGCCCTCGGAATGCCATATCGTGTGAATATATTCTTTTAAGGAACCTTAGCACTACTCTCTGTATCATTAGTAGGAGAGCTTCACTTTCTACCCATTTAGAAACATAATCAACCATTACTAGAATAAATCTTTTTCCAAAAGATATAGGGAAAGGTCCCATGAAATCTATGCCCCATACATCAAATAGCTCACATTCTAAAATCGGTTGCATAGGCATTTCAAGTTTTTTCGATATATTTCCCCATTTTTGACATTATTCACAAGATTTTGCATATTTATATGCATCTCTATATAGTGTAGGCCAATAGAAACCACATTGTAAAACTTTGAAAGCAGTTTTCCATCCTCCATGATGACCTCCTGCCTCACGATCATGACAAAATGATAATACACTTAAAATTTCACTATCAGGAATACATTTCCTAATTATTCCATCTGAGCATCTTCGGAAAAGATCCGGTTTATCCCAATAATAAAACTTTAAGTCATAAAAGAACTTCTTTTTCTGTTGCCAAGTCCAATGAGGTGGGATGTACTTATAGGTAATGTAGTTAACAATATCCCCAAACCATGGCGAATCTTCCTTTGATGGTATTCTATTTTTAATAATCGCATGGTTGAGGGAGTATCTATCTTAAATGCTTTCTCATCCGAAACGAATCACGAATTTCTTTTCCTTTTCCTTCATCATTATCCATCCCGCTTAGATGATCTCGCTACTACATTTTCACTTCCTTTTTATCCTTAATTTCAATATCGAATTCACGAAGTAACAGAATCCACCTAAGAAGACGCGGTTTGGCATCTTTCTTACTTAATGATACTTCAGAGTGAATGGTCTGATTATTATTACCTTAGAACCAACAATATATGATCGAAACTTATCTAAGGCAAATATTACGATAGATTCTTTCTCAAGTAGTTGCATAATTAAGTCGAAATTGCGTTTAATGTGTGAGAAGCATAGTAGATAGCTTTGAGAATTTTGTATACCGTTGACCTAAAACAGCTCCTACAAATTTAAATCACTTGCATCACACATAATTTCAAACGGCAAATCCCAATGCGGTGCTACTAATCTTGGTGCGATGAGTTAATTTAAGCTTTTAGGGTCTTAAAGGCTTCCATACATTTATCATCAAAGTTAAAAGGTACTTCTTTTCTAGCAAATGACTCGGGGGCTTTGCTATTTTTGAAAATCTGCAATAAACCTTCTATAAAATCCTGCATGTCCAAGAAATCCTATTAACGTTTTAAAATTAATTGGTGGAGGTAATTTTTCAATTACTTCGACTTTAGCTTTATCAACTTCAATTCCTACTTGAGAGATTCTATGACCTAGTACAATTCCTTCGAGATACCATCAAATGACATTTTTCCCAATTTAGTACCAAGTTGGTATCTTCACAAATTGTAAAAGCGCGTTCTAAGTGTGATAAGCATTTATCAAAAGAATCTCCATAAACACTAAAGTCATCCATAAAGATTTCTAAGAATTTCTCGACCATATCGTAAAATATTGCCATCATACATCATTGAAATGTAGCAGTGCATTACATAATCCAAACGGCATTCTTTTATAAGCAAAAGTTCCATAGGGACAAGTGAAAGCGATTTTTCTCTATCTCCTCTTTGCAATGAATATCTCAGAAATAACCTTGAATAACCATCTAAGAAGCGAATACTTATGTCCACTCAATCTTTCCAACATCCATGCGATGAATGGAAGTGGATGATGATCCTTTTAGTATGATCATTCGGGTTTCCGAAAGTCAATACACATTCGATATCCTGTAATTTCCTTGTCGGAATCCATTCATTTTTATCATTTTATTTTACCGTGAAACCTCCTTTCTTTGGAACTACTTGAGTTGGACTTACCCATTCACTATCTCGATATGGGAAAGATTATTCCCATTTCTAATAGCTTAATGACCTCTTTCTTAACGATTGTTTGCAAATTCGGGTTGAGGCGGCGTTGTGGCTGAATACAAGGTTTAGCTCCTTCATTCAAAATAATCTTGTGAACACAAATCTCGTGGCTAATACCTTTGATATCCGCTTTGTCCATCCAAAAGCTTTCTTATGTTGTCTTAACATTCTTAATAATTGATCCTCTTGTTCATTTGTTAAGGTTGATGAAATAATAATTGGTAACAGATTATCATTTTCAAGAAAAGCATATTTCAAATTCGAAGGAAGTGGTTTCAACTCAGATTCCTTGGTGGATCTTCTACTCGATGGTTTTAAACCGGTCCTTCCATTTCCAATTTCAAATTTTGATGCCATGGATGTTTAACAAACCCTCCTTTATCTAAATAAAGGATTACTTCTTTCATTTCAGTATCATTTTCATCTTCTTTATAGATAGAAAATGCCAAACATTCTTCTAATTTATTTTCATAACCTTTAAATTTGGCATCCCGTATAGTAGAATATTCATCTATAAAAGAACATGATTCTGGTTCTTTGTATGGATGGTTCATAGCTTTGAAGATATTGAACGAAACTTTATCCTCATTAACTCTCAGTATTAGTTCACCTTTTTGAACATCTATCAAAGTCCTTCCTCAGTAGCTAGAAATGGTCGACCTAGAATAATTGGCGCTGAATATCCTTCTTCCATTTCCATTATTACAAAGTCTCTTCGGAAGTAAAATTTATCAATTTTAACCAACACGTCCCTCGATTATTCCCTTAGGATGTTTAATTGATCTATCTCGCCATCCCGAAGGGTCATTTCGGTGATTCGTAAGCTCTCCTATTCCTAGTTTCTTATAATCCTCATAAGACATGAGATTGATACTTACTCTAGATCACACAATACTTTCTTAAACAGAAATCCTCCAATTTCATGGAATAGTGAAACTACCAGATCTTTAAGTTTAGGAGGTAGTCGATCTTTGGAGTATTGCGTAACATTCTTCATTAAGGCATATATTCTCATATTCTTCTAATCGTTTTTGTTAGATAGGATATCTTTAAGAAACTTTCCATAGGCAGGCATGTTGACTAAAGCTTCTATAACAGGATATTGACATGAATATGACAAAAAGTGTCAAGGAAGCGAGCGTATTTCTTATCGCTTTTATCTTTTAATTTGATCTTTCGTGGATAAGGCAAAGATTCTAAATCTATAACCTTTGGTTCTCAAGTCATTTTCTCTTTTCCTTTTCCTTGAATCTTTGAGCATTACTTGATCACCAAGTTTCATTATCTTGAGATTTTTCCTTTAAAACATCCCCTCAGTATCAACTTTATCCTTCTCGGTTACTTTTAAATCTTCCTGTTTTCTCCCGATTTTCTCGACATGTTCCTTAAATAGGGTTCTCGTGTCCTTATCCATAGGATCTTTCGAATTCTAGGGACTTTACCCATTTTTCACCTTCAATTTCGAGTTCAACATTATTATTCTGTTTTAAGAATTCTTCGATAATTTCTTCCTCTTCATCAAGAAATTCAAGTTCGTCCTTTTCCTTTACGATATTATCATTTAAATCATTTTCTACCTCATTGTTTCCGGCGTTTTACTGCTCTCTAGTATCTTCACAATATTTCCTACTTCTCGTAATCACGGCATTTACCTCTCTCGGGTTTCTTTCGGATTACTTGGTAATCCTCCGGAGGTCTCTTTGTTGTTACGTTCTCCTTCTCTACTCAAATGAACTTCCATATTCCTTAATGATGCTTCTATAGTTCTCATTCTCGTATCATGTCCACCCATAGACGTTTTCAACATAGTCATATCCTTAGAGACTGAACCTATAGAAGTTATCATAGTTTCCATATTCTGAGCTTGAGTAGATACTACACCCATCATATTTTCCATTAATTTATCCCATTTATCAACTCCTTCAAAGTTGGGTTGAACTTTGGGTGACTGGTATAGTTTGAGTAGTATGTTGTGGATAAGATTTGAGTAACGATTGTAGGTTCTGATTTGATGTATTTCCTTGATAAACATGATTACTATATGGATTCTTATACTGAACTGGATATGGCGGTTGTCCTGGCTTATTAGGGTTTTCTAACCATCTAAAAGTTGGGTGCTCTCTTCTAATAGCATTAAAGGAGTTTGAATACGCGTTGTTCAAATTCCTATGCTGTTGTAAAAAACTCACCTCTTCCCTTGAGTATCCTTCTGGTTCTTCTATCCCTAATGACACATTATCATGACTTGAGTAGTCATTTGGTATGAAAGTTTCTGGTTTTACAGTACTACTAGCCTGTAGGCTGTCAAACTTCCTACTCAAATTCTCCAAGTGTGCTAGAACTTCCGTATTCGATGTTCATTCTCCTGCAAATGCTACTTTTCTGATGCTAGAACCGGTTTCCCACATTCTGTTATTTTTGGAAATCTTTTCTATAGCATCGTAAACTATTTGGGCTTCACTCATCATTAATGAACCACCACATGCATGATCTACATCTGCACGTGAATCTTTCCTTAATTTACGACAGAAAAGTTGGATTTGCATATCTAAGGAATAACCATGATCGGGACAAGATCTTAACAACTTTTTAAATCTCTCCCACGCATACCCAAGCGTTTCTTCAGATCCTTGTCTAAAGTTGGCAATTTCGACCTTTAATTCCAAATTTCTACCCGGAGTAAAATACTGCTTTAAAAACTCGGTTTGAATCTCCTCCCAACTAGTCAATGAATGATGTGGGAGTGACATAAACCAATCTCGTGCTCTTCCTTTTAAAGAAAAAGGAAACATAGACATCCTTGTTAATTCACGATGAGCACCTTGACTTTGGTCAGATTGCACAATTCTTGAAAAGATAGAGATGGTGATGTGGATCCTCATCATCCTCTCCTAGAAATTGGGCTCTTGCGTCAATTAGACCAAAAATATGAGATTTTATTTCAAAATTATTTGCTCCTTCATTGGGTAAACGAATTGGATTATTAGTCTGGTTTATTCTTAAGGTCTGATCACAAATAGGTCTCGGATTTGGTGGGTTATTATTACGATTGTTCTGGTTCCGATTTTGATTATTTCTATTCTGGTTATTTGGTATTGGTAGATCTGATTAAGATTTTGGCCATGCCTCCGAGCATGATCTAGCCTTTGTTCGGTGTTTCATCACTTGGTTTCAAACATTTTTCGTATTTTGATTTGATGATGATTCTCCGTCGATTTCACGACTAGTATGACCTTGTTTTCTTTCTCGCTCTTAAATCGCTTTTCGTAAGTATCTATGTCAGGCTTATAAGGAGTAAGTGGGGCCTTACTCTTTCTGGTCATCAACTAACGAAAACCGAAAATAGTTGAAATCGATAAAAGTAAAGATTGGCAACTTACTTATTAGGTAAGTACCAACGAAAAAGAAAATAGAAATGGGGTAAGAAGAGTGTTGACTTATCCTCGAGACTTTTGAGTTAATATAAGTAGAAATCATTCGAACACAATGAATTAGCGTCGTTCCCCGGCAATGGAGCCATTAAGCCGACGGACCTTTTCTATGCTATCAATTCTTACCGGCAGTGTACCGGATCAAATTGTAGTGATAGTACGGTGAGTCAGGTGTCGATCCTCAGGGAAAACTTGGTAATTCACCATGTGATTAAACACCGAAAAACTATTATTATCTCAATCTAAGTCGCAATTTTATCATCCAACCAAACTCTAAACTAACAAACAATAAATAAAAGCATAAAACTAAAATGAGATATATATACGTATATAAATATATATATATATATACATATATATATATATATATATATATATATATATATATATATATATATATATATATATATATATATATATATATAAGTATATATAGTACCAAAACAATATCTAAGGGAGGAGATAGATATTATAATTAGAGACTAGCCAAGAATATGTTATTGAATTATTATATCTTTTAGTAGAAATTAGATAAGATAGATCTTCCTTTTTCCAGGTCCAATCAATTATACTGAAACGGTATACTCTAAGCTAGGCAATTTCTCCTCACATGGCGTATGAAATTGTCATATGTATTGTCCTCTGTCCAATGTCATCCTCAAGCATAAGTCACTCCCGTTTTGTCATACGGCCAATTTTAAAAGATGTCAATTAAACAGTCGAATTTAACGTGATAATCTCTCGAGTATAAATTTCAATAAGAGTTTGTTTCTCCCGAAACAAATCTACCCCGTTTAGAAATCGGATTCCGTTGTCACGTTTTCACTCGGCCAATTTTACCCTCCGGGCTTTCTATTAACGAGTTCATAAACTAACTACGAGGCGTCAATTCATAATTAGATTATGAATTCTTTCAAATCAATTAGCTACTTCAATTCAAACATAGAAAGAGATTCATTATAACCGATTTTAATCAATTTTAACATAGTCGTTATCCATTTCCCTAAAAAGATAAAACTAATCCAATTTCATATCTTGGCTAGATATTAAGTTAGCCTAATATCATTATAATTAATATATAGATACTAATAACAACAAACAAACATAAATACATTAGAAAAGTTACCAGATTACAATTGAAGCTTCAGAGTTGTACCCTCCGGAAATAGCAACTCTTTTACATCAATGAGCCTTGATACATCTTCTAAGTATTATAACGATACTTTATACTACAAAGATTATTCCGGCAGAGTGCCGTTTGACTTTTATTTAACTAAAAACAACAAAAGAGACTATAGATAGATATAGAAGAGAGATATATGCATTGGTACACCTCAAAATGGTTGCAATTGAGGGGTATTTATAGAGTACACCACAAGGCCGGCGCGTGCCGGAACACCACCGGCGTGTGCCGGTCAAATAGTATATATTCCTTGTCGAGATTTCGGGCCCAATGTCGAGATTTTCCTGCAAGATCCGCCTTCTCGGCGCGCGCCGCCACTCAACATATCATATGTTCGTAAAAACCTATCTCGAGCTGTAGACCTCAGATTGACATGATTGAATATTCGTTGGAAAGCTCTCTTGAAGGTCTACAACTTTCATCAAGGACTTTTTCTCTGAAAATGCCTCTAAGTTAGGTCAAATGTCCGTTGAAAATGAGTTACGGTAGAAACATTAAGGACAGTTGATCTGTTCAAAGTTGTTAGATTTTGGCATAATCTTTTATCCCACAAAAACTCATGATTTATGCTTCAAAGTATGTCATATTTTGGGATCTCGGTAAACATCTGATCCTGCAATAAAATCAACGAAACACCAAACGTAAACTTGACAAAAAAACATCATTTTTATCGTTCTTATAACTCATGCATCTAATTATAACTAACTATGATTTTTATAAGTTTTCAATGCATTTATATGAAATTATGCTAAAATATCATAAATATAATAATAAAAAGTCTTATAATATGATCATATATTTTTCATACATCATATTCCTAAGAATATACAGGAAGCTCTCCAACATGATAAGTGGAAGGCAGCTGTTAAAACTGAAATGACTGCTCTCCTTGACAACCATACTTGGGACCTCACCACTCTCCCACATGGAAAGAAGACAGTCAGCTATAAATGGCTGTTCACTATCAAGTACAATTCTGATGGTACTATTGATAAATACAAAGCTAGACTGGTTGCAAGAGGATTCACTCAAACATACGGACTTGACTACAAAGAGACCTTTGCACCTGTGGCAAAGCTAAACACTGTCAGGGTACTGATCTCACTTGCTGTCCAACTTGACTGGCCTCTCCACCAACTGGATATCAAGAATGCTTTCCTAAATGGTGACCTTACTGAGGAAGTCTATATGAATGTACCTCTGGGTTTTGCCAACACCCACACTCAAGGGAAAGTTTACAAATTGAGGAAATCTCCATATTGCCTAAAGCAATCCCCTAGAGCCTGGTTTGGCAACCTTACTACTGTGGTTAAAGCTGCTGGATATCATCAATGCAACTCAGATCACACCATGTTTATCAAAACAACCAAACAGAAAAGTTCCATTTTTATTGTCTATGTGGATGATATCATCCTTACTGGTGATGACCCTGCTGAGCTCCAACAATTGAAGACCCTGCTGGCCAAAGTATTTCAAGTTAAAGATTTGGGCTCCCTCAAGTACTTTCTTGGTATGGAAATAGCAAGAAACAGCCAGGGTATATATGTCTCACAGAGGAAGTATATACTAGACCTGCTGAAGGAAACTGGCATGCTAGGCTGCAAACCGGCTATCTCTCCAGTAGACCCCAGTAATCCACTGGTACATGGTAATGTTGCTATAAGAAAGGAACAATATCATAGGCTTGTAGGGAAACTCATCTATCTCTCTCATACAAGACCTGATATTGCATATAGAGTTAGCCTTGTCAGTCAGTTCATGCATTGCCCTACTGAGCACCATTGGGATGCTGTCTACAGAATACTCAGATACTTGAAGTCCACTCCTGGCCAGGGCCTACACTTTACTAAGTCTACTGCAGATCGTGGAAGGTCTATATCTTGATCTTGGTGAAGTTTCAAGTTGCCACATAGACAGAAAGATCTACCACAGGCTATTGCTCATATGTATGGGGTAATCTTGTCACTTGGAGAAGCAAGAAACAACCCATCATCTCTGTAGCGATCTTGAAGCTGAACTCAGGGCACTGGTTTTGGGCATTTGTGAAGCATTGTGGCTTAAAAGAGTCCTTACTAACCTTCAGCAGACCCCTCAACAACCTGTCATACTCTGCTGTGACAATAATTCAGCTTTATGCATGGTAGAGGATCCAGTCCATCATGATAAAACCAAACATGTGGATATTGACAGACATTTCCTTAAAGAGAATATTGATGCCAAGATTATTCAACTTCAGTATGTTCCCTCAGCAGACCAAAATGCTGATATTCTCACCAAGGCAATTCCACTGCTTATGTTCAGCAGACTAAGTAGCAAACTTGGCTGTATTGACATATACAACCCAGTTTGAGGGGGGTGTGGAAATATTATATTACAATATAGATATTACATTGTTGTAATTATAAATTGTTACATTGTAACATGTTACTTATGTATCAAGAGACATATTAATTGTATTGAATAAACAATTAATATGTCCTAAAGTCATAAAGTAACTCTAGTTTGTCCTATTATGTAATAGCCGACTCTATCATTTAATACTAGCCGGCTCTAGTAACTTTTACTTTACTAGCTAGGACCTTACATGCTTGTATCTATTTATACCCTTTTCTTCAAACATGAATAAACAAGTTGAAGTTTACTCAAGTATTATTACTTTCTCAAACTCTCTTCTACTAGTAATGCAGGAAACGAACATCGGACTGCAATTTCCAGACTCCTGAGATACTTGAAAGGAACAATTGATTACGGATTACAATATTGTGGGTTTCCTACTGTACTTGAAGGGTATAGTGATGCAAGTTGGAATAACATAGAATCGAATTCTAAATCCACCACAAGTTGGATTTTTACCTTAGGAGGTGCACCCGTATCTTGGTGTTCGAAGAAACAAACTTGTGTTTCGGATTCGACTATGTTAGCAGAATTTATTGCATTAGCATATGCAAGTAAAGAAGCAGAATGGCTGAGAATTTATTGATTGATATTCCTTTATGGGAAAATCCATCTTTAGCAGTAATGATACATTGTGATAATAAAGCTACTTTGTATTCAGTAGCAAGTAAGACTTACAATGGCAAGCAACGACACCTAAGTCTGAGACATCAATCTCTTCGTGGATTACTTAAACAAGGAAGTCAAGCCGCTTCCTATGAGATACAGACCGTCTCTAGAACACTCATGAATTTCGGATATAACGCATGGCCATTAATACGTTGGAATAAAGAGACACTCTTTTATCAGAATAGTATGTGTGATAACTCCGGTTACATCACGATGGGGTCCTTGGTTCAGGATGTGTTCACCATAGCACCTTGATGAAACTTTGAATTATTTATAAGTGGAAGTTCAAAGCCAAAAGCTACTTTCATTTATGTACGATTTCCTACGATGATACTTAGTCCATGTCTGCATGAACTACGATGGCTTGATCCCCAAAAGGGTACGTAGGCAATCACATTAGGTGATGCAGCCGCTTCATAAATTTGTTTTTTACATTTAAAATGTTTTCTGAAAAATAGGGGGAAATTGTTAGATATTTTTTCATAAATAAATATTTTGATTATTGTTTGCATACGAGTTGCCGTACGAATTAATGTTATCGCAACGAAACGGGGTTCGACCTATCGTGAACAGATTCATGAAGATTCATGAACCTACGAATGGATGCAACTCAGAAAATTCAAGAGTTGCATGTTTTAGGACGACCTGACATGATTCTACCCTTTCGTGTAAATAGTACTTCCAACCGTTTATGGGGTACCTTCAGCTGTTAAAAGGCACAAGTATGCAGTCGAAATTCATATCGTTTACAGCATCATCAGAACAATATATTGAGTGTTCCGGTTTGATTCAAACAAGTCACTGTTTGAATCAAACACCTCCATTGTATCCTGAGAAAGATTTTCGTTTGTATCCCTAAGTGACAATCTGTGTGTGAAGAAACATCTCTTTAAAGATAGTGTTCTTACGTGCCATGAAGTTTTTTCTGAGTCTGTCAAATTCTTATTCATCAATATTTTCCAACAGAAGTATCCTTAAACAACAAAACCATTGTTAAAAAAAGGGACGGAGTCATTTGTTCTATTATCTTTATTGTTTAAGCAATCATGTATCTTTCGGATTGGAAAAAAATTGCTAATTGCTCCCCCCTTATACAGGGGTTTGCGTCCACCCCTGACTTAGTCGACTGTTCACAATTGAGTCGGGGTAGTATAAGTTCGGTTTCATTCTAGGAAACTGATCTTGCCATAATAACATCTGAGAAGGAAAATGATCAAAATATGGATATGTAAACGTGTAGTTGGGTGGTTGGTGTATGAATGAATCATGAAATGCAGGTTGGTAGAAACTAGTGCCATTTGATGTTTGATAAGAGGGGTTTTGTTGAGTTTGTATCCTTGAAGCTCTCTTATCGTACATAAATCGGTGAGTTCGTGGAGCAGAATGTTGTTATGTGTGTGCTTGTGAAGATGATGCGTACTTGGGTGAAGTTGGTGCCTTTTTCTTTTGTGAAGTGTTTTGTATGGGTGTTAACTGTTCTAAGGAAATAGGTCTAGGCTTCAAGACTTCTTTATTTGAGTCGGTTTTGGTTGGTTTGGGTTTTCCCACTTGCGTGGTTCCCGAACCACTAACCTTTTTACCCTTGTATTTTTAATAGAAGAAAGTCATTGATGGAGTTGAGTACATTGCTCATCAAGTCTTGAAATGACTTGTTTTTTACTTACAACTTCTTGTTTCAATGATGTGTTCTCAATTTCGGTGTCTTGATGATTAAGTTCTAAACGACTTAGAGTGTTCATAAGTATGACAACTTCGTCGTCGTGACGGAGCCTAAGTTCATTTAAATGTTTAATTTTACCTTTTAGTTCGGTTTCTGGAGCGGGGTGTTGCATAGAATCACAAATATTAGTAAATGGTTGAATGATTTGAACTTAATAGTAAAACAACTAAAGCTACTTGATCGTAATTATTGCAATATTCTTTTTAATTACTCCCACCGTCTCATGAAAAATGTCAACTTTTGATTTTTCACACGGATTAAACAATAATTAATGTGTTGTGTTTTAAACACTAACAGACATATATTTATCTGAAAACTATGCAGAGGCGGGGGGAATGCTATTGGTCAGGGGTTGTGGAGGTGGCATATGGGGGATGGTGTTTGCTTGGCATGTGGGGAGGCGCTAGAAACTATGCAGCACGTGATCTTTCATTGCCAGATGGCGAATAGAATTCTGAGGGCGTCACTTTTTTTGGGATCTTAGGGAGGCTCCGTTCTTTTTAATGCGTGGACTTTTTTATGAGGCTGGTACATGGTCAGGGTATTCAGAGCATTACGAGATTTGTGTGGCTTATGTGAGGGATTTGAAAGACGCGTTGCTCCGCGGTGTTTGATGACTAGACGGTTTATATTTCTGCGGATGTACGCATTACCTGACAGCGTCGATTGAGTATGCAGAGGCTATGCAGACCTATCAGGTGCAGACCTCGGCTTAACACTTGGCGGAAAGATGGGTGAAGCCCCTGGAGAGGGAGGTAAAAGGTAAATGTGGATGCGTCAGTCATTGAGACGGAAGCGAGTGTTATGATCATTTTTTGGGACACACTTGGGGCAGTTCTTCACTCCTTCGCGTTTTATTTTGACCCAGGGGATCCGGTAGAATACATGGAGCTTAATGATATTTTCTTGGCTCTGGTGGAGGCGAGGCGTTTGGGGATTCATCGACTAGTGATGGAAAATGATTGTTTGGCATGTGTTTCGCGTCTTCGAAGGCCCTTGAAAGTTCTCACGGCCCAGGGTTGTTTAGTCCAGGATTGTTTGGCCCTTTTACCAAGTTTCGTATCTGTTTATTTTGCTTTTATTCGGCGTGGGAGAATGTCTCAGTGCATCTTTCAGCTAGACATGCTTTGGTTATTTCTGCTCGGGCATCTTGGGGCACCGCGTAATAAAATTTCTTGTTTCTTCAAATAAAAGACATATGTATCATATCTCATAATAAAGTATTGTTTTGGAATATGAAATGGGCATACGAACGTCAAATGTTACAATAGAGATATGTTTGAAGAAAAAAGACATTAAATAATATATTGATTTTTTAATAAACACTTTTTTGTGGATTTTTTCACACATATTAAAAGGTTGGTTAAATTTGTTATGTATCATTAATTTTGATTAAAAAGTCTAAAATAACATGACTGTTATTAATGTAAAGTAATGAAAAGTTGGTGAGTATATAACACATATGGGGTAAAAAGAGAAAAATGTAATAAATGATTCATTGGTTTTTCAAATTGACTTACATTACTCCCTCCGTTTCAAAGTAACTGATGCAGTTGCCAAAATGTTTTGTTCTATTTTAAGGGAGACGGTATAATTTCCAATGGAACATTTAACTATTGTTTATTACAATATGAGATATAAAAAAGAATGTCATATTAATTATATCCAAATACATTGTAGTCATTTTATTATAAAATTTAATGTATTAACTCATTTTTTTTAATATGCGTGATTTTGACAACTATTCCAACTAATTAAAACGGAGAGAATAAGAGATAAAACAAAAAAACCCTAAACGGACTTCTAGTATTTTGGTAACATCAATTTTTACTACATAAGTAAGGGAGAGTAATTTAGAGAACAATTACTTCCGTTAGAAAAATAAAATGATATTACTCAAAGCCGGCAACAGTAGTCCCATCCCAAGCTGAAATTTGAGGCGGAAAAGCAGAACATTCACTTCTTGGTTTGAAGAAGTTGGCATGACAATGACTTTGTAAAACGAATGCTCAAATTATAATAAGTTGAATTTGTAGTGAAATTTTTTGGTGGACCGCATTAATTGACATCACAAGTTTATTTATATTATTGATGACAAAAATGAAACGTTACGGAGTATACATACATGATACATACGGGAAATTCTTCTGTATTGAGTCCATTTGATGAGTAAAATATGTGGATGAATCTGGACCACACGATTTTAATTTAAATTCAAACTATGTGGTCCAAAATCATCCACGTGTGTCTACGGTGTATATAGAGTGACTAGAGAAGAATTACCCCATACATACATACATACAAGTGTGTGTTCCAACCATGTACGTTACCGGGTCATATTCAGCGTTAACAATTCTCTCTATGAAAACTGTTATGAGGGCATTTTTATCAGATGCCCTAAATTTTATCCCTAAAATAATATAAAATAATACATATCCCTATTTTACAACATCTCAATTCAAAAACTTCCACAACAGCATCTCTATCATTATCCCTATAACATTTCAAATAATATTAAATATACATATTCTACCTCACAACCCTATTTATACACATTAAATATTTATTATTTCACTCCAGCAGCATCTCTATTTCGATAATTTTTAATAATTAAATATGTTTATGGCGTCAATAGTGCATCCCCACAAGTAGGATACACTGTTCATATCATTACAAATAAATAGGGATAGAGACTCTGCTTTGGAAACTATTTTGGAGTAACTCTAATTTTTATCTTCTTTTTAGGGATAGGACATCATATATGCGCTTCACATTTAACGCCTCAAGAGCCATAACTATATGTGATTACCTCCCCACCTTCCCCAAGCATGCACTCATAACTCTTCAAATACCCCCTTTAATGAAACTACCCCCCACCAACCCATACATTTTTTTTTTTTTGTGTCTACTCTACATAAAGAATATCAATAAAAGTTTCATATATATATATATATATATATATATATATATATAGAAGCTATTAGAATTGTAGATCTTTGCCAAAACATTTGTCATTACCCGAAAACGACATTGTTTTTCCTGCCCGTCAATTTAATTCTCTACGTGTTTATAATAACGTTTCATTGTTTCTTCTTTGTTCATTTCCAATCCTGTTATTTTCCTCTCATCTCCACCTCCCTCAAAGCCACCGTATCCACAGTCCACACCACAAGAGTGGTACTCATCAATCGATCCTTCTATTGGGTGCTTCTTGTATATATATATTTATATGTATGCTACTAGAAAAACTAGTGATGGATCCAGATTTTTTTTTCAATCGAGACACCAAAATAAATTTAAATTTCTAGAAGAGAAATTAGAGCACTTGAATCAGATGCTCTAGATGATTTCTTTATTTTAAAGTTTTTAATAGACATTTTTTTAATTAACAGAATTTCTATTCAATATTAAATGCATTACGTTCTCGATTTTACAATAATACGGTAATGCAAAGTAATATGTACATAATCTGAATGAATCCCGTACATAAGTGTAAAGCAAATTTTACATAATATGTAATTTACAGTAAAAACAGTATCTGTTGAGACATTTTTCATAAATCAAAATATTGAAATCTCAACAATATCATTTTTCCTAATTCCAAATATTGTAGTATCTAAAATACAGTTTTTAAAATTTTTACAGTATCTACTAGGGGTGTACACGGATATGGATTATCCGAAAAACGAACCGTTTTAAAGCATTTGTTTCGGTTAATTATTTTTCCCGGTTTGGTTTCGGTTTATATCATGCAAAAACCGAAAATTTTGGTCCGGTAACGGTTAGTTCTAAAAAATATCCGAAATTGAACCGAATAATTATCCGAACCGAACCGTTTTAACATGATTAAACCCGAAACGAAGTTAAAGCCAAATTATCCTCTGTTTTCAATAAGTAACTTTAATATTCTCGGTTGTCGGTCATAGGCTTGTAGCATCTCCCATTAATTAATTTTTTTTGTTCTTGAAAAATCATTTACTAAATTCAAGAAAAAACTGAAAAGTCATTTACAAATACATTGTTTTCTCTCGTTAGGCTACACAATTTCTTTCTCCTCTTTCTTATTTATTGTCTGTTTTCAAAGGTTCATCTTCTCAAATAAAAATAAAATCCTTCGACTACTTTTGATTAGGGACCTTAATTACTTCAAGAAGACTCAAAATCTTACAGTCTCATCTTATCATTCCATTGGGTTTAGTTTGGAATCCTGGGCAAAATCTCTTAGTTATTCAGTAGTGTGGATTATGACTTGTTTAAGTCTTTATGTTATTTTATCAAACTTTTAATAATAAAGTTGTTTTTAATATATGTTTTACTTTAATTTGTTTTTCAGTTAACCTTTCATGTCGGTTCGATGTTGATTAAAATTTTAACATTAAAGTTGTTTTTTTAAATACTTTTATTTTGATTTCATTTTTCGGTTAACCGTCCGAAATTGAACCGTTATATTCGGTCTGGTATGGTTCGGTTAATTTTTTAGAACAGTTTGGTTACAGTTTCAAATTTTAAGTAACCGAAATTTTCAGTTCGGTTTAGGTTACGGTATTAACCGTATCGATCCGAACCGTGTACACCCTAGTATATGCTACAAGTGTTTTTTTTAAAGAAACTACACGTGTTCTTAGTAATGCTTTTATTTTTTTTACCGACAAAATTATATCGTTTTCATACAATTTTTTCTCATTTCATTAAATCACTGACCCCCTCAATGAGTTTGGATCCGCCCATGGAAAAGCCTATAGCTATACAAAGTTGATTGAAAAACTACATTGAATTTACGTACTTGTACACTATTGAATATTGATCGTATTGCTGTGACCGATCATTGTCCTATTTTATTAACTATTTTAGTAAGTACTACCTTTGTTCCAAAATATAAGTTCTTTTAGATGATTTTACATTTATTAAAAAAATTAATTAAATTTATTATGTGAGTAGAAAATCTAGGCCCAAATCCATATAAGAGAGGCGCCATCCCCAAAACCTGCGCCATGAGGTGAGGAAGTCATCTCTTAATTTGGTGGATGAAACAACCACAAGCTCCCAATGTGGACACTTTAACACGCCCCTCAAGTGTGGGCCGGGCACACAAGACCAACAAATAGGCCCAACACTTGCACACAAAAAGGTGGCTCCGATACCACGTAGAAAATCTCAGGTCAGCCCATATAAGAGAGGGACTCATCCCCAAAACCTGCGTTGTGAGGTGAGGAAGTCCATCTCTTAATATACAAATGAAACAACCACAAGTTTTCAATGTGGACACTTTAACAATGTGTAATTAATTTAGATTAAAAAGACTAATATGACATTTCATTGGTATTAATGCAAAGTAGTAAAAAGTGGTTAGTATATAATAAATGAGGGGTAAAATGAGAAAAAAAAAGGTAATAAATGATTTGTTGGTTTTCTAAATAGACTTACATTTTAGGACAAAGCCAAAAAACTAAAAGGATTTACATTTTGAGACACAGATAGTAACATACACATAATTTATCAAGGGAACAACAAGGGAACGGAGGGAGTATCTTTGTATTTACTAGTATTTCACTACATTTTATCAAGGTAATATTCTTGAATTTCATAGAGAAATGGTATTCCCTCCGTTTTTTATGTGTTATATTTCAGAATTTATCTGTCATTTTACATTTCTAATGCTTTTTTTTTTTCTTTACCAATAAAAAATACATTTACAATACTAAAAACTCTTTTATCAACAAATATTTATATTTTTAATAAAAAAAATACATTTCCAATATAATATTTTAGAAATACTAATTACCTTTTTAATCTGTATTAATCTTCCATCTACGACGTATAAATATAAACGAAGGACTAGATAACATTTTTGGGGTTGAGATCACTTGTCTAATTTGAGTGTCTAATTTCGGTGTCTAAATAAAAACTACGTAGTTTTATGTGTATCTTATTTTTGGAAGAAAATTTATGAAAAAAAAAAAAAAAAAAAAAAAAAGATCCAAATAAAGATACACATGAAACTACGTAGTTTTTACTTAAACACCGAAATTAGACACCCAAATTGGACGGGTGATCCCACCCCACATTTTTTACATTGGGCAAAATTTTTTTTTTTTTGGAGGAAGCAAAGTTCTTAACTTCCTCGATTATAAACTGCCACGAGTGTTGGATCACTGAAAAAGAAAATCATTAAAAAAAAAGAGAGAGAGGGGAACAAAACAGGCATCTCCGACGAGAATAACTCCGACAAGCAAAAGCTGATCGACTTCTTACTTGATAATCAAATCACGCTCAATACTCGCAGGAAAAAATAAATGGGAGAACTCCGAAACATTCACACCATCTGCAGCCTCGTAAATCCGAACCCCACCGAATCGAAATTCCTTCAACTTCGATTTGAATCGTCGTTGATGGATGGTAGACTTCCACAAGAACCGATTATCGAAATCCTTTTACGCCTTCCAGTGAAATCTCTCTTGAAATTCAAGTGCGCTCAAAATCATGTTTGTCTTTGATCTCAAGCCCGCAATTAATCAAGTCCCATTTGGAAGTGTAGCTAACTCCCAAGTATCATTCTTCTTAATTGCCTTTATTTCTTCATCCATTGCGTCTTTCCGCTTTTGGCTCCTCATGACCTCTTCAAAGTCCATTGGCTCACAAGCAACAAAAAACAAAAATAAGGTAAGATCATTTTGGTTTTCTGTTACCTCATATATTTCTTGTAGACTCTAAAGCGTGGAGTTCTTTCTTCCGAGCTTTCATTTGATGACAATACGTCTTCTTGGGTAGTTGCAATCGGTGAAGTTTGGAGGGTAGTGGGCTCTCTCTTGGTTGCTCCATGTCGCCCTTGTCAATGTAAGGGAAGAAGTTATAGTCATCCTCACATGTCTCCCAATCCCATTATCCTTCTTCATTAAATATAACATCTCGACTAATGATTGTTTTTCTAGTATTCGGATTGTAAAGCTTGTATCCTTTGGTGTTGGAGTCGTAACCAATAAAAACATACTTCTCGGTTTTATCATCCAACTTTCTTCTATGCTCGTCGGTATGTGAACATGGGCTATGCTCCCAAAACTCGTAGATGAGAGACTCCGTGCTTCCTCCCACTCCATGCTTCTTGTGGTGTCTTGCCCCATACACTTCTTGTTGGTGACCGATTTGACAAGTACACCGCAGATGCAATGTGACCTCCTGCCTGTGAGCTCCTTTGGAAGTCTCTTGCTTTTGAGCATACTCTCACCATATCAAGGATTGTTCTATTCTTTCTTTCGGCGACTCCATTTTGTTGGGGACCTTGGAACCGTCAATGGCCGACGTATTCCATTTGCACTACAAAACTCTTGAAATTCATTTGAGGTGAATTCTCCTCCCGATCGATCTCTCGTGGCTTTGATCTCTAGGCCACTCTCTTTTCCACGGCACTTTAAATTTCTTAAACATCTCAAAGACCTCTCGATTTTTGCTTCAAGAAATACACCCATGTTTTTCTTGAAAAATCATCGATGAAGAGGAGGAAATAGTTACTCTTACCAAGAGAGCTTGGTTTGATTGGACCACACACGTCTGTATGTATGAGTTATAGTGGCATTTGAGCTCTTGAAGTGGATTCCTTCGGAAAACTTTTCCTAAATTGTTTTCCAAGTAGACACCCTTCACATACTTGATCGGGATGACGAATGCTGGGTAATCCTCTCACCGTCTCCTTTTTGGAGAGCAACTCTAGACCTCCAAAATTGAGATGCCCATATCGAAGATGCCAAAGCCAAGATGCATCTTTGTAGCATGCCTTGAGACACTTTGCAACATCGTTTTGAATGTTTATCACAAACATCCTATTCCTTGTCATCGGCACCTTAGCAATTAAGTTGTCTGCTTTGTCTCGTATAGAAAGGTTATCATCTCTTAAGTGAATATCATAACCTTTCTCCAAAAGTTGCCCAAGACTCAAGATGTTGCTCTTTATGTTTGGGACATAATAGACATTGGAGATGAATTGATGTTGTCCATTCTTCAATCGGATAAGAATTTTACCTATGCCTTTCACTGCTATTTTAGAGTCATCTCCAAAGGATACATTCCCGTTCACAGATTCATCAAGCTCCACGAACATGCTTTTTCTCCCACACATATGATTGCTTGCACCGGTATCCAAGTACCATCATTCTCCAATTTCATGGCCTTTGTAAGCTAGAAGTAGAGTACCATCTTCTTGATTTCTTTCTTCAACATAGTTTACCTTTTCTTCAACTCTATTAATTTTAAGAGCTCTACATTCGGAGGCATAGTGACCAGGTTTTTCACAATTATAACACTTAACATATGACTTATCATTCCTTGATCTTGAGTTGCCTCTTTCCACGCCCTCATGATGGAGTTCCTCCCTTTGAAAATTGTCGTTGTCGCTAATCGATTGTCGACGTTGTCCATATCCTTGTCCACGTCCTCGCCCCCGACCGCGCCTCTACAATATCCCTGGTGGCGAATGTGTTGACTTTCACTATGATTGTTTGTTTCCTTTCTGGATTAACTTGAGTCTTGAAGAGTTGTTCCACAATCTCTTCCTTTTTTTTTCTTTTCTTCATAAGCTTGTAAGGAACCCAAGAGTTGTTCTATAGTCATGGCTTCCAAGTCCTTAGTTTCTTCGATGATAGCAACAATATGCTCGAACTTGGGATTTAGCGATCGAAGAATCTTTTCCATGATCTTTACGTCATTGAGCTTTTCACCATTCCTCTTTAGTTGATTAGTAATGGTTAATACTTGTAGAGAAATAGTCGGAGACGACTTCTCCTTCTTTCATATGCAAAGCTTGAACTCGACTCTTAAGGTTTGAAGACGTACTTTCTTGATCTGGATCTCGCCTTTATAGGAAGTTTGAAGCTTCTCCCATGCCTCTTTGGCGCCTTTGCTTCCGATATCTTTTCAAAAGCATCCTCATCCAACCCTTGATAAATGAGGTAGAGCTTTCTTGTCTCTCTTTCTTGAGTCTCTCAAACTATCCTTCGAGTTTGAGATAAACCACTTTCATTATTCGGCTCATCGTAGCCTTTCTCTACTATCTCCCATACATCTTGTGATCCAAGGAGGGCCTTCATCTTGATGCTCCAATTATCATAATTGCTTTTGTTGAGCATCGGGACTTGAAAGGGAACCATGCCGCTGCTAGCCATTTCTTGATATGATCACGAACCTTGCTCTCTGATACCACTTTGTTGGAATGAGATATTATTAATGGAGAAGTATTTGAGAGTGGAAGATGGTAGGAAGATTTGATGGAAGAGACTTCTTTATTACTTCAAATCTTCATGATTTTTGCTTGATACAAATATTATGGCTTGGGTCCTATTTATAGTACTAGTCTTCAACTAGGATTATTTCTAGAGTCTTCCACCTTATTCCTTTTACCTTATTCTAGTGTCTTTCATACAAGATAATTTATTAACTCTCTAGAATTCTCCACACAAGTACATCCTACAACATAATTCTAGATTGACTCATACAAGTTTCTAGAACTTGGACCTTAAGGCCTATTTAATTTTGGACTCTTTGAGAAATTAAGGCTCAAATTCAAGTTTACATTTCAACAGATTGTCGGTGTGATTAATGGTTTGGTTTGTTTAGCTATAAACAAAATTGATTTGTTTCTGTGGAATCCAGCTTTGAGAACATATAGGCATTTGCCTAGTTCGAATGTTAGTCTGAAAGATGTTAGTACTGAGGATGTTAACTGATGATGTTAGTACTGAGGATGTTAAGATTTATAGTCTCCGGGCTGATTCCTGGAGGATAATTGAGGATCCGAAGGGTTTTCCTCCTACGTTTTATACTGGAAAGTATTTCAATGGAAAGATCTATTGGTTTGCTCTGTGATTTTTCGACTAGGATCGTAAAAATTATCGGCCTAGATATGGTGAGTGAGAAGTATGGGGAAGTACAACAGCCAGATTATGAAGCAGGTGATTATAGATGGAAATTTGGAGTGGTAGGTGGACGGCCTTCTGTGCTTTGTGATTATTATCAAACAAAAGCGGATTTGTGGGTAATGGATGGAGCTGAAGAATCTTGGTGTAAAGTGGTTTCCATTCCATATGGTGATGTTTATCCTCTGACGCCCTACTTTCATCAACAGGTTCTCTGCATTTTAAGTAATGGTGAAATTGTTTTGGTAACTGGATTTTCTTTGCTTGTATACCATTCTAAGAAAAAAGAATTTAGGAATATTCAGCTTCATTTACCATTGAGTGCATCGTATAATCAGGGGCGGAGCCAGGATTATAGTTTAGGGGGGGCGGAATTCTAAAAATTAATTGTCGTGGAAAAAGTGTTTAATTATTTTTTCCGTAGATACATATAAGAAATTTGTTGTAGGTTTATACAGATGTGAAAGTTTTTTTAGTAATATACAAATGTGAAAGTTGTTGTGGGTTTATATTATAAAAAGACATTACTATATTGTTTTTCATATTAATAATTGACGATAAAAAAACAATCTAAAGATTAACAAAGTAAATAGGTTTACAAATTTTCTGATTATCATATCAATTATCTTTTAAAATGTTAAAATCTTGAGAAAATAATAAGTGTTGAAACTTTGAGTAAAAAAAATTAAAAATCTGAAGTTTAATATAGTAAACTTGGGAAAAGATGTGTTGATTTGAGTAAAAAAATTAAGAATTTGGAATTTAATATAGTAAAATTTGAGTAAAATAAAAAATAAAAATGCTTCCCAAAAATAGGGAGGAAGGATGATTCGAACTCACAACCTTCTGCCTTCATTATCAACACTAGACCACTAAACCAGATACACAGATTGCGCTTTGTAAGGAACATATAATATATATATTACATCAATTCGCAACATATTACCGAAGTAGGAAAAATTTATTTTAGTAATTTCTGGAAAATTTAAGGGAGCACGAGCCCCCTTGCCTCTATAAGTCCGCCCCTGCGTATAATGAAGTTGTATACGTTGAAAGCATGGTTTCACCTAACTGAAAATGTTTGTAATGCTTTGATGTTATCTATCTATATGGTTGTGAAAACATAAGTTTTATTTGCAGTATTAGCTTCATGTTCTAAAGTATTTGCAGACATCGTTATATGATAATCGGTATCCTTTTGTTTGTCTTTTCCTTTTTGATGACCTTTAATCGTATATGGCCTTTTTTCTGTCTGCATAAATACTGGATTAGTGGGTAGCCTAACTTGGGGCCTTGTACTGATCCAAGTTGTTCAATAAAGCCAAGATCAAGGGTATGGTATTTGGCTCTGCAAATCCTATAGCTTTGCAAGTTATCTTCAGTAATCTTGATACCATGCCATTATTAAATGTTTGAAAAAGCTGAATCTACTGATCCTCTTAAGGTGGTAGCATTAGTGATCTTCTTTTTTAACTGAAAAAAAAAACTGTGTTCTCTTGTTTTCTTTTCATCTTTTATGTTACACCAACTCCTGTTAATTAGTTCTCTACTTCCTGGGTTCCATATTTGGTCATCCTTTTACATCGTAGTGAACCTACGACACTTATGGATTCTGGTTAGAGTTAGACGACATGGTTCTCGGGTTGATCAATGCTGAGCTCAATTTGCAATTTTGGCTACCTACGACACTGTGTTATGTTGTTGCATACACAGAGCCATTTCAAAGTTAACTTTTTTTTTTAGTTCTATGTAATTTGTGCAACGTTGTCACTTTTTTAAATATGACGCCATTGCATTCTTTCAATGCGACATGTTTCTACATACACAGTGAACATATATGGCACTCGTTAATGTTTTTGTCATTGCACCCTTCCACCGTGACTACAAAATGACAATGCAGAAGTCAAGCCCATTACATTCTGCCATTGCTCATCATCATCATCATCATCCTATTGTCTTGCCTTGTTTAAAAAAGTTACATCCACGCTAGAACCATTTCCATCAAAAGACAAAGTGCGTGGCATATAGGGTCTGTTCAAAGCTTTCAATTGAGCCTTTTCAACAAATTTAATTTCATCAGTACACTTCATTTGTGTAATTTCATCAGTACACTTCATTTGTGTATTACTTCGCTCTTTTTCATGCTCATAGGCCTCAGAGTTTGGTGCAATGCATGGCCATCTTCAAGGACATTCTCTTCTCTCTATATTTCTTTTGTCATACGTTGATATTCATGTAACTCTTTATCTAGAGCAAAGTCGTCATCAAAATGTCATTACTTCCGACATTGAGATCCATCAAACAGTTATGTTGATTTGGGTCCTCATCTAAGCTGAAGTTGGAGCCATAATCACTTGATTTTCTGTTTCATCATTCACCTCTTCCGCAATAGGTTCCGGTCCTTCTGCAGGTTGAGGCCCATAGTTCTCTTTCCTCATGTATTCATGTTGAGTTTTTATTTGATTGTCCAGTGTATTTTCCATCAAATTAGGATGTTTTTTAGAGCACTCGTACTCCTCGTGGCCAATATGTCTACAATATGGACTCGGGCTCCTCGCGATAATCATGTGTTTCCTTATCTCCAAGCCAATTACGTTCGTCCTTTTCTTTTAACGGGTCAACTTCGACTATCACCTCAGCTGCCGACGACCTTCTTGAATCGAGTGTGGTTGAATCGATTTGAAGCGTATGACCAACCAAATAGGTGATACGACATAGGTATTATTTATTAAACAAAGGTAAAGGTAATTCAACAAGCTCAATCCAAACCGGGGCCAAAGAGCTCCTGATTGGGGCAAAAATCAATTGTGCAATTCGATAAAATTAAAACTTGTTTGTTATCTAGTAGCGCAATAGGACATGAATCTTTAAGCCCTCAACAAAGAAAAAATGTACGCAAGTCATCAAGTTTTGGTCTATAATCTGGGAACCTTGCCAATAAGCGTTTTTTTTAACACAGTTTATCATTTTATTTGATTGATTAATCTTTTTAGTACGATTTAAATGTGGCTTTCCGGTTGGATACTTATTGTAATTTGATTTGATGAGTTTTACTTGATTGATTGATTGATTTTTTTGAATATGATAGGATGTTAACGTGTATTTTATTTTGTTGAAAACTAATTGTAATTGGGAATTAGATTCAGCCAAATGGTAAAATTCATTGCAGTCCTTGGTTTGAACAAGAGTTTGATTTTCATCTCGTCCAAAATAAAATGTCTTTTCTATTTTGATTTGATGATTAATAATGTATAATTATTTTGTAGAAAACATATTCTAATTTGTTGTGATAATTAATTAGTTGTATTACAAGCTCGGTTTGAATTGATTATTTATTATAATTTGATTGATTTGATGATAATGTTATTATATTGATTGAATTTTTTTTCGATTATCATCCCCGAATAAAAATCACTTTCTCCAAGAAAAAAAAAAAAAAAAACTCTGCTCTAATTTTGATGATTAATAATGCATATTTATTTTGTAAAAAACTTTTTTTTGAGAAAATTTTGTAAAAAACTTATTCTAATTTGTTTTGATGAATAATTATTTGTATTACAAGCTGGGTTTGATTTGAATATTTATTATAATTTGATTGATTTGATGATAATGTTATTAGATTGATTGAATTTGTTTTTGGAAGGATTTAGTATTTTAGTATGTTTTCTTTAGTATTGTTTTAATTGTTGATTGTAGATAATTGTTTTAAATTGTTTGAGTGTTTGTTTTTTTATTATATTAATTATCGTTTTGCTATTAGGTTGCTATTAAGTTTAGTGAAATTTTAAAATACAACCGTTGTATGAAGGTTTTACCAAGTGGCATACATTACAACCACTCATTTTTAATCTCTCACACACGATAAAAGTGTATTATGTGAGAGAGAGTAAAAATGAGAGGCCCAATGTATCCACTTGCAGATAACATCATTAAACTGCTGCACTTCTTGTAAAAAATCTCTCGTAAGTTTAAGGTGCGTAATTTTCTATATTTGACCCCCGTTGCTTGGACGCGTAGCCAAGTACATAACCTCACGGGCTTCTATCATAACTGATCATGATTCATGACCATCATCACATCATCAAAACCAAACTACTTAATAATAATCATCAAAACTAAACGTAACATTGACTTTCATCAAGTAGCTCTAGGTAATTGTAGCGCAATAAAACGAACCTGGGTTTCCATGACCACACTCGTGAAGGGGTCACAACACAGTCGACCTTCCTAGGTCCGATTGTCTGGCAGTTTGTGCATATGCGTAGTATTTTCAAGCACTTTTTATATTTCTAGAAATTCTGCAAATCGGTTTCTGCGTATTGTTACGAGTACTGAAGATGGATTTGGTAGTGTTGTGTTGCTATGGACCTTTGTATTATCACGTAATATAGAATATGGACTTGAATAGATCCGTATGTGTTTTATGTGCTCCAACATGCCTTTTATGTTTGCTTATGTTTTTTTTTTGGTAAGGTACAATAATTTACTCGCGGTGTATCGCAGAGTACCATGATATTCGAACCATGTCGGATGTTTGACTAGATGGATTATCAATGTTGTAGCTCAATGCATTGTATCGAATGTCGTGATCTTACATGTCACGTGGGATGTTTAGCTAGTTATATTACTCGTATTGCATCACGCACTTACAATAGGTGGTGGTAGCATGCGTTGTATCCTTGACTATCGTATTTATCCAGATTCTGTGAATTTTCCTTAATATCTACCTCATTACGTAAATAGAGAATCTGGTGTATTTCATCTTAGATAGAGATTCTGTAAAGTAGAAAAATATGTATTTAAAACGATAAAATAGAGTATTATTTTAGAATATGTGATGCAAGTGCTCTAAAAGATGAAGTAATTTAGAAGAACAGTTACTTCCGTTAGAAAAACGGAAAAAAGAAGGTTTTAATCAAAGCCGGCCGCAGTAGTCCCATCCATCCCAAGCTGAAATTTGAGGCGGAAAAGCAGAACATTCACTTCTTGGTTTGAAGAAGTTGGCATGACAATGACTTTGTAAAACGAATGCTCAAATTATTAGTTGAATTTGTAGTGAAATAAATTTTGCAGACAACATTAGTTGACGATTTATTATTGACAAAAATGAAACGTTACGGTGTATAGATCTTTCTCCGTTTTTTTATCTGTCATATTTCAGAATTTACATTCTTTTTATTTATATGTCATTTTACATTTTCAATGCGTCATTTATTTTTTTTCTTCCTTATCAATAAAGTATTTACATCTCCAATATAATAAATATATTTTTAATATAAAAACTTTTTTACCAATAAAGTATTTACATCTCAAATAAAAAAAATACATTTCAAATACTATATTTAAGACATATTAATTATTTTTTTAATTTATGTGATTTTTTTTCTTTACGACATATGAAAAAATGGAGGGAGTACAAGTGTGTGTTCCAACTACGTTACCGGGTCATACTCAGCGTTAACAATTCTCTCTATGAAACTGATATATGAAGAGCCATAACTACATGTGATTACCTCCCCACCTTCCCCAAGCATGCACTCATAACTCTTCATACCCCCTTTAATGAAGCTACCCCACCAGACCACACAATTGTTTTTTTTTGGATGTGTCTACTCTAAATAAAGAATATCAATAAAAGTAGACGGAACTAGGAAATTATTTTTGGGTGGTCTTGATTTTACTTTAAAAAAATGGTTTTATTGTTAAAAAGGACAAAATAAGAGTGGAAATGTGTAGAAAAATAAATGAAATTTTTATTGGGTGAAAAGGACAAACGAAATAAATGAAATAGTGGATTCCATCAGAACGACAATACAACCAAACAGTGTATTTTAAGAATAAAAGCAATGGAATTGTCATTTAACATACGATTTTTTTTTCCACTGTCCTTAATCATATTTTTCAACTTTTTTCGCTTTATTACCACTCCTCTAAAAAAATTCTGATACAAAATAATTTCATTTTTCAAAAGATAATGTACATGTAGTAATTAAATGACCAGCCTCTGATGATAGACGACTCGAACTACGCCACGTGTTACCATTTTTATGTCATATAATAAATGATCAGCCTCTAAAAGTAAGGCATTAAGGGCCAGGAGCCCCAAAAACATGCCTAAGGGTAGGTCCCTAACCCCAGGTGGGAGATCGACAGGAACTCCTCGACCAGCCACCGCAGGTCGGCCAAGGCTTGGTGAAGAGGAGCTGTCCAGTTCGGCCATAGTGGCCTCGGGAGCTCGGCGCAGGACGTACATAGCAACCCCTGCTGTTATTCCATGTGCTGGATAACTAAAGATAAATAATGAAAGAATCTTGAGTCATACAGACTCCGATCCTGACATTTGAATGTGTCCATAATTATCCCTAAATTGCAGGGATTTGCGTGTGGATAATAATATAATTCCTTTTAGGACAAGGAAAGGGAAAAATCGTCCCCTATAAATATAAACCCTAAGAAACTACGAAATACTTGATTCCAATACAGTCATTGGATACGTAGGCAACTCAAGAGGAATAACTCGAGAGCTCAGTCTAAAAATACACAAAACAACCCCCGTTTCACATCTTATTCTAGGTTTTAGCTTTGAATCGATTGTCACAAAAGAATACGATCCAGATTAATTAATATGCAAGATCCAGCATCGTCAGTTACTTCTCCTTTTTTTTTTTTAGGGAATTCTACTTTTTCTAAATCAAAATATTAAAATGTCTAAATACAGTTTTTAAAGAATATACAATATCTACTGCAACTGTTCTTAATAGTTTTTTTTTTATATTTTTCACCAACCAAATATATCGTTTTTATACATTTTTTTTCCGATTTCATTAAAGGCACCGACCCCCTCAATGAGTTTATATCCGCCCATGGAAAAGCCTATAGCTATACGAAGTGATTGAAAAACTACATTCAGTTTACTTTGTTTGATTTCTTTGGATACTTGTAGACTATATTGTATTGTTGTAACCGTAACATAAAAAAAAAAATATATATATATATATATATATATATATATATATATATGTTGATTAGGAAAAGAGATTTAAATACAAAAGAGAACATTGCCAGAAGGCAAAAGGCTGTTATACTCTCAACAAGTATCCAAAGAAATCAAACAAGATAAAGTGGCACTACTATTAAAAGAAGAAAAAGCAAAAGTAAAAGGTCAATTAATAATTACATCAACATGCATATACCCAGAGAACACAAGCATTATGAATAAGAGACAGGCTTGAAGGAGGCAAAAGACTGCAATGCAGAGGAAAAAAGAAAGAAAGATAAAAAGTACAAAGAAAAGAACATTTGATACTCAAATTGCTTGATAAAAGAAAAATAAAAAACATTCAACAATCAAAGAAAGAAGGTAACACTCTAGAATTGGATTAATATTGTTTAATAAGCTTCAAGAACTTGATCAGGTTGTTTCTGAAGACGAATCAAGCTCGATTCGCGCAGCTCTTCAATACGCCTCGAGACATCGAACATCGAAGGCCTGTTATCTGGATATTGAGCTGAACAATCAACTGCAAGTTGCAAAAGCTGCACCATTTCTTCCTCAACAGATTGATATCTAAGAAGTTCAATATCGAAAACTTCAGAGCTCCATTCTTGTTTAACGATCGATTGAACCCATCGAGGCAAATCAACACCTTCTTCATTTAAAAGTGCATGAGTTGGTGGCTTTCCTGTTAGAAGCTCTAAAAGCAATACACCAAAGCTATAAACATCAGCTTTTTGCGAAACTCTACGCGGATCAGTCACTTCTGGTGCGCGATAGCCAGCAACTCGGGTAGGGACTGATGGAGGTCCAACCAATTGTGCTAAACCGAAATCCGATACACGGGCTTCGTATGATTTTGTAAGCAAGATGTTAGATGATTTGATATTCCCATGAGACACATCAGAACCTTGAGAATGCAAGAACTCGATTCCACGTGCTGCCCCAAGTGCAATGCCGGACCTTACTTCCCAATTCAACGGCGTCCTACCAGCTCCCTTGTTTCCTATGTAGCAGAGACATCATATCAGTTATTGAGCACAAAAGACATAATTAACAATTAAGAATATAAGTTTTAGTCAAGAAACATCAGCACAAAAGACAAAAGATAAAATAATTTTGTGTAAATCATGGCTCATAAGCTGATGCATCATTGATATGTAACTGACAGAGAAGCATGAGGCAATAGGCTAACAGACAAAAACATCACACTGACAGCCAGAAATACTGAACATTAACAATTTCATTGATCCTGAAACTGATTTCCATGTTACCAACAAGATTTTTAGCCAAGAATTGTAAACAATCAAATCCTTCTAATATAATTGAGGCCAAAAGTTGCAGAAAAACAATCACAGAGAACAAGAATGATGAAAATTCATACAAAAAATGTAAACTTGATGCATAAAACAAAGATAGTACTTGAACAGACTTACCATGAAGAGCTGCAGACAAGCTTCCCATTGGCATATAATCATAGACAAGTAGCTTTTCATCTCTGCTATAATAATAAGCTCTAAGAGGAACCAAGTTTTCTTGATCTAATGCACCAACAGCTTCAATTTTTTCTCTGAATTCTTTCTCAGGTAAAATGACATCCCTCAATCTCTTAACAGCAGCCATAATCCCAAACTCCAAAACAGCCTTATATGAAGTCCCAAAGGTCCCTTTACCCAAAACTTCAGCAGAAGCCCTTAAAAGATCCTCCAAGTCAAAAACCCTCTGAGAATTGCCAAAAAAGATTAACTTTTTAGCCCCGTTTACGCCGCCGCCGCCAGTCTCCGCCTTTCCGGGGGCTGTCATGGCTGCAGCTGCCGCCTCTGCAACTGAGTAGCTATTACTAAAGCTTCCTCCATGTTCCCTTTCTGCAATTTGTTTCTCCTCAAAAACTTCAGGCTCTGGATTCTTAACTGTTGCTAAATCAGCAGAGGTTGTCCTTTTACCCCTCCTTTTTCTACACAACAAAAATACAATTAACAGAAGCAACAAGAATCCTAGTACAGATCCAATTACAATGCCGGCAATTGCTCCGCCGGATAACTTGTGTTTCTTATTTCGAGAAACGAAAATCCCAGCTCCACCATCTACTGCAAAAGCTGGAGAAGATGCATTATTGGGGCAATCATCAAGTGGCTTTCCACACAAATTAGTACCAGAAAATGCACTAAGAGGCATAGATTCAAGACTTTTAGGAACAGTCCCATTTAAACTATTGAAAGATACATTAAACTGTTCCACATTTGGGAGCTTTAAATCCGAATAGACCCTGAAAACTGGTTGTTTTCTAAGTAAAGAGTTCTCAAACGAGTCAAATTGTTAAAACTAGATGAAATATCACCAGAAAAATCATTATCAGCCAGATTTAACCGCACCAAGGAGTGCATAGAGAAAAGGGAAGAAGGTAACGGCCCAGAGAAATGATTCCCCTGAAGATAAAGGTTTCTTAGCTCAGTACATTGAGAAATATCTGAAGGGAAATTTCCAGAAAGATGGTTAAGCCGAAGACTAAGTGTTCGGAGCAGAGTAAGGCTAGATAGAGTGTTGGCCGGAATATCACCGGACAAAGAGGAGGCAGGCAGCCGGAGAGCAATGACGTGGCTGTTCTCACATCTCACCCCTGCCCAGTTACATGGGGTAGGACTTGAAGCATTCCATAACAAAGCACGGCCACCAAGAGCTGACCGGAGGGCCAAAAGGGCGTCCCTTTCAGAGTTCAGATCTAAACAACTGGCTGAGAAAATGAAGAACAGTAACAAAATCAGCCGCATTGGTAGTAGTCCAAGAAGTGAGCAAGACTGCATTTTTATTTCAAGAACTTGTGACTTTTTTCTGTACAAATGATCTTCTTAAGTTTTCATTTGAAACCTGTTGTTATTTAGAGAAGAAGATTAGATTGGGAGAGAAATGGGGAGTATGCTCATTTGGATTGCTGCTGCTTGTGAGTTTAGTACCGCAGTAGTACTAATACTAGTATCTTTTTGTTTCTTTGTTTATTGGGTGATGGGGGACTGGGAGTGGGTAGGGGGAGGATGAGGAGGAGAGGATACAGGTGGGGGTATTAAAAATCCAACAAATATTGGTTAGAGAAATGGCTTCTATAATTAATGTTTATTAGCAGTCAAACTAAAGGTAGCTGCTGTACGGCAAATTTTATGGTGGTTCTGGATTGAATATGATTTGGTAATTTAATTAATAAAAATTAAAAAAAAAAGCACATAGAAGTCCTAATCACAGAAAATATAAATGTCTAATGATTTACGATTTTATCCTTATTTTAGAAATTCCTATTAAATACACAAATATGACATAATGATCCTGAATCATTATAAAACTACTGGTTGTTGATATTGAGGTGAGTGAAAAATGATTAAAATGACAACTTTTGGTTGAAGGAGAAAGAAAGAAAGAAAACAAAAAAAAAGGAAAAAGAAAAGGGGGAGAGTTGGATGCTTTGGTATTTGCCACAAGAAAAAAGAAATTTAAAAGTACAAAGGCCGTCGGCGATACCGAGATACCCATAATTTGTGATGACTCATTGATAGTAGAGTAAACTCATTTTTTATTAGTAGTACAATTACTTCGGTCAAAAAAAAAAAAAAAAAAATCATAAGTAGGAGTATATAAAAACTACTGTAAAAATGTGAAACTCCCGACATTTATAAAAAATATATTACGGTCCGGTAGGTATAAAAAAAATATACAGACAAAACAAAATTATAGAATCAATTGCTACAACGGTGATTTACACAATTGGTATTTGTGGCAACTATATTGATTGATCTGCAGCCCATAATAATAATGAATGGTGTAGATAATCTTATATAAGAATTTGGTTGTATAATTTCATCGCTGTCTTTTCATTTTCTCATAAAAAAACTAGACCATTCTTGTTATCGTTAGATCAATGTTAAAACAAAATAAACCGTTAATTTGATAATTATGACTTATTGTGTATCATAAAAAAATACATATTAAACAGGGTACCGGTCATAAATTAAAATCCACGTCTTTAGAAGAAAAAAAAAATTTCTCATTGATGTTTTGTTTGGTTTCGCCTTGTCTTTGTGGTCATGTTCCTTTTTCCCCTTCCCTCTTTCACCTCCTTCAATCCTTGACTTAAAAAAAAAACAAAAAAAAAAAAAAACCATGTCTTCATAAAAAAAAAACCACAGTTTCTCTTTGATTTTTTGCTTTGTTTTGCTTAGTCTTCGCTAAAGTCGTGTTTGTTGGTCCGTAAAGCAAGGCTTGCGAGTTGAGAGGAGGGGGCGGGGGTGTGAATGAACTCTTCAATTTTTGGAGTTTCTCACTTAATGATCAAAACTTATCGAGAAAAGCAGGACTAGTGAAGTACTGCGTGCTGGTTTTACTTGATTTGGTTCAAGTCAAAAGGTGAGTGCAACATGATAATGATATAATTCAAATAAGCCTTGGCTTGGTTTTCAGTGATGAGTTGTGTGCTATGAAATATGCAAGTACAGAAAGTAAGGTGTTGAAAGTAAATGAGTCAAGAAATGTTATCGATCTTCGGAGTGGCATAATCTCCTACGTGACCCCTTCTCCCATGACTTAGAAGGTATCACTATTGTACTTACACTAATACAATAGGTAAGTGTCCTGACACCCCGCAGAGATACTTTGCACTCTAAATAGCCAATCCAGGACACCCCACAGATGCTTCAATAGTCTATATGCCCGCAGCTCATCTGAAGAACTCCCTTTCTCCAACGGCTACAGTCCAGTTGGTTAATGGTCCAGTTTTTTAATCTCTGCCGTTGAAAAACTATATACATAATGATGTACGTTGGATCATATTTTTAGTACACCATAATTAACATGCACAATAACACACTAAATCGGTCTTTTTAACTCGCTAAACCGGTAAAAACACATTCACCTAAGAGGCTAAGGTTGTCAGACGTAATTCTTCCAGCTTTGTCCCTATAAGCAAAACGCCACCATGTCTACCCGCCCACGCCCGTCTCTTTTTTCGCTCCATGCCGTCAATCCTCCATTCCGGCCGTCCAATCACCACATACTAGGCGCGCTTATCGGCACCATCTTACGACTTTAGGATTGTCTTTCATCAAAGTGTCATAGGAGGATTCCCACGAAGATTGTTGCCGGATTTCATTCAAATACTCTCGCTTTCGTTCGTGTTTTAATTACGTGTTCTTGAATTTTTGCTCGCTTATTTCAGTATATTCTTCGTAATTTGCTCGATTTACGCTCGCTCGCTTTACCTTCATGAATTGTCACAATTAGGTAAAGTTCGAGCTAAAAGAATCGACATCGGTTTTGATTCCGCAATTTAAATCATTTGCTCGCTTTTCATATTCTTCATAACTTGCTCGCAATCTGCTCCTTCGCTATACTTGCATGAATTCTCACAATTAGGTTAAGTTCGTGAGCTAAAAGAATCCATAACTAGTCTTAATTCTCGCAATTTGAATCGCTTGCTCGTTTCTTCATATATTCTTTGCCTTCGCTTCTGAGAATTTGTATGTCTTCCTCGGTGATTGGTTTTTCTCAATCTCATTTGCTAAATTGATGACCCTGTCTCGGGGGATTAGGTAGTGATTATTGAGGAATTTATTTAAGTTTAAGTTCTTCAGGTTGTCGTTGCAAACGAAACTTTTGGGAGCTCCTGGGAATGGTCGTGCAATTATCCTTGGACCATTTGAGAATGAGAGTAGATTTAATGATCACTCCGCAAAAAATCCACTATTAGATTGTTTCGGAAAACAAGTATTATCACTGCTTTATGTATGATAAGTTCGATAATACTTATCGGTGATAATCCAAATCGTTTCGAATTTCTTAAACGATCATCGAACTAATTTTGTTTCCTCGATCCGATTTGGATAATGCCTTGTTGTTGGAATTGATAATTGGTGATTGAAGTCGGTTTCTGCGATGTGTTTGATGATAACTTGATTTCTATTTGTTTAGCCTCTTATGATTACTTTACTTTCGATTGGATCATAATACCGATCCGTACGTGTCTTTGAATCATTTGACTCTACGATTCTACCTCTGCTTAGCTTGTATCTTTTCGCTAAGGTGACTTTTCTTGGAAGTATAAAATCGGTTCTATGTTCTTCCTTCCTTTACCGATGATATCATTGCCATGGTGGTGTTTTTATAGTTTTGGTTTTTTGAGTTTACACTGATTTACTGCTTGTTTGGAATGTACGTTTGAATTCAATATATACTCACACATATATTAGTTACCTTTTGCCAATGCCGGTTACCTGGTGCCTTTCCAAATTGCATGTGTTGATCTTGATGAATTTTATTAGGCTTGCACCTTTGAATCTGTATCTCAAATAGATGGCCTGACGGTACCTGCATCTTTTTACTTATTTACCGATCCATGTATGAAGAAGCACATGATGGGACTAGGAACCAAAATAATATTAAAAATTAAAACCATATTTAGTTTGTCGTTAGGATTTTGTAAATGAAAGAATCGCCTAATTTGCCAAGGACAAAGAAAAAGTGATCCCATTGAAAAATCGACGGATGCCATCGCGTGTTGAAAGATTTTAGCTTGGAAAAATTAGATGTCACAAGATGTTTAATTGCGGTTGGTATGGAACACAATAATGCTTATCATTCGTTTAATATTGATTTAACGGTGGATGAGTTTACTTTATAAGTATCTTTGTTGTCTTTTTTGCTATTTTTCCATTTTGCTATCCAATTTTTGTGTTCCATTTGTGAAAACACCCGCCCATATATTTAGTGAATGATGATCTCTGTGACTCTATGTAGTTTAAACCAAAGAAGTAAGGAATGCATGTTGTGTTTTTAAGTGGTCCTTTTTTGTTTAAATTATTATACAAAGATCTCGTGATATGATGGAATACAAAGTGATGGAGGTAGAAGAATCAAACTTCTAAAGTATCAGAATTAGAAGGTTTGTGTGTTGATGATGTGGATGTTGATAAAGTCCTCGAGATGCAATTCAATTCTATTGAAGACGCTGAACTATTTTATAACCTATACGCAAGGTGTGTTAAGTTTTCTATAAGAAAGGAAGATGTTTTCCGTGACACGATGGAACTATAAAAATGAGAAAGTTTGTTTGTCATAGGCAAGGGTTTCGTAGGGAGAGAAATTCGAGTCGGAGGATCGTGGTGAGAGAACCACGTCCATTGACGCGAGTTGGTTGTGAAGCAAATTTTTCCGGGTTAGGTTAGATGAAGGGTTAGGAAAATTTGTAGTGGACGATTTCGTTAAGGAACACAATCATGAAATGGCGGACTGCGTGTAGTGTTTCTTTCCTTCGCTTCTCATAGAGTGTAAAAGGTAGTGATATAGCTCAAGCACGCACTATGCATGAAGTGGGGTGGCGAACTAGTGATATAATGAAATTGTTTGCACACCAAGCCGGTGGCTATGACAAGGTTGGGTTCACTTTGAAAGACTTATACAACCATTTGTATGCCGAGAGATGCGCAGAAATTAAGGATGGGGATGCGGAGGGAGCTTTGGGATATTTGTCTGCGAAGAAAGAAGACGATCCATTGTTCTTTTATAAATATGACGTGGATGAGGAGCAACGGTTGTGTAGGTTATTTTGGGCGGATTCAAGGTCCCGAACAGATTACAATTGCTTCGGCGATGTCTTAGTATTTGACACTACATATAAAACCAATGCTAATAGAAAACCATTAGTCATGTTAGTGGGTATCAATAATCATTACATGACTACCGTGTTTGCCTGTGCTCTATTGTCGGATGAGACTACAGATACATATGTTTGGGTATTAGAAACTTTGTTTGAATGTATGGATGGGAAGAAGCCTTTTTCAGTGGTAACTGACGGTGATCTTTCCATGCGAAAGGCAATAGAATTAGCTGTTCCGGATGCCCGCCATAGGCTTTGTAGCTGGCATTTACAAGGTAATGTAAAAATCAATGTGAACTCGTTGGAATTTGTACACTTGTAACATTAATATTTTGTCAAGCATTTACATTTCATGGATTTCTTTGCACGGGCCACTATATCATTATTGAATAAATCTATGCGACATTCGCTACACCTTAATCCATGAACTTTTAACTGTGAATCGTAAATTGTAAAACTCCAATGATAGAATCGAACATTGTGTTTGGTTGTCACTAACCGGGATTGATTGATTATATGTGACATTCATTAAACCCATATCATATCCACTACTCATTGAATCATCACCTTGGACCCCAAACTTGAACCCTAAACACTAAATCATTAACACAAAACGCTAATGTGGATATATATCTGTCAATAAATAAGGATTGTTTGATTATTTATGACATTCACTATAGTTTCCATGATCGAATGAAGCATTGTGAATAGAATGATCAACCAACACATGGTTTCTAATTGTGAATAGAATGATTCTCCATGACATTCACTAAACCCTCAAACATCGTTCATTATAATAAGTATTTTACAAGGCATGAGAGAATCATTAATCCCAAATTCACTTATCATCAGTATACACATGAGTTGTTTCGGAGTTATTACAGATGCAATGAATTGCATTTTTGAAATTCACTAGACGTTTAAAAATGTATAAATTTTTAGTTTATGCATGACGATCACTTATCATTGAACTATCACGTTCACGGTTCATGATTTTTGGATAATACTTCAATTTATTAGATTTAGGGCTTTATGAAATACCTATTTCATGTTGAATTGAAAATCAAATCATTAAAGGTTATTCATTGTGCCGCTAATCTATCCTTTTGGTCAAATACATTCAATTTTTTTTTAAACTGTCACAACGATTTGACGACTATTTTTATCATTTACTAAGCCCTTATACTTCGTTCATTATAATAATTATTTTACAAGTAACGAGAGAATCATTTATTCAAACCAAACAAATCCTAGATGAAAAAATAACCACAGCCAAATTTTCTCCCCTTTGAGACCTAGAACGGAAAAATGGAGCTCATAAATGAGCTCCGAATGATCCAATTAGCTAGGAACCGGTCAAACTTCACAAAATAATAGAGCCAAATTCGATCAATCGTCACATTTAACCGCTGTCAGTGTTTCTCCCTTTTTGAGACCTCGAATGGAAAAATAGAGCTTGTAAATGAGCTTAGAATGAGTCAAATAGCTAAGAACCGGTTAAACTTTACACAATAATAGAGAAAATTCGATCAATTGACAGCTTTGGATTAATGCGGATTGTTGACCGGTTTAATTACGGATAAAAAAGCAACCATACATACATATATCAATATATTATATATTCCAGATCGAACTTAAGCCTAGTGATGCTACTTGAGCCATAATGATTCCAATTATTACCTGCGTACCATTGGCGAATCTAGAAAAATATTTCAAATGAGGTCACCCGTCACAAAAGTGTAGTAACCTTAAAAATTTTTCGGGTTAAAGTAGTTATTAGGTCAAATAAGTCGCCATATAATAATTTCACCTTATGTTAAGCCAAATAAGTCGCCCATTTATTTCACTAAACCCTAGACACTTCACTTCGCACTACATTTTCAATTAATACTACATTACTCTTGCTTCATTTTTCAACCATCCCCACAAAGTGGTAAATACTTGTGTGAGGGGGTAAATACTTGCGTGAGAGGTGTATTTTGAGGTGAAGTGATGTGTGGTTATGATTGCTCCACACTGTGATCTCCACACGTATGAAAAAGAACACATAAGTATTTCCCGTAGCATGTGTGTACATCTATCAAAGATCATTGTAAATTTAAGTCACCAAATTTTTTTAACTTTTCCATCTTCATATTTGATTATTCTCTAGTTTCTTTTCAACCATCGGACTGGAAAAATTTTCCAGCAGTTAATTAATAAAAAAGTGAAAAAAACATGCAACACCCAAGATTGGGGCCAGATTAATAAAAAAGTGAAAAAGAATGCAACACCCAAGATTTGAACCAAGAACCTTACGATTGTTTAGTAAATCTTTTAACCAAATAACTAAATAGATAATTACACAAAAATTGTCTAAAAATATATACATACATAGTTTTAATATTATTAGAGGATATATTAAGAATCATTGTTTGGAAATTTGAGTGGGGTCCACACCCGCCCTAAATTATCATCATTTACAAAAGAAAAAGAAAACAAAACTTGACCATAGTTACATTTCCTTGTTAAATCCATATGTCAAAGTGACTGAAGGTATAGGCAATAAGTTTGGAAGAATTTCATTGAGCATCTTTCAATATGAAATGACAAAAGCACATAATATAATGGCCATAAGAAGTCTTTACAGAATTTGTTCATATCACTTCCCACCATCTTGTAGTATAATGCATTAAGAAACTGTTTTTGTGAAGAAACCGGTGGATGTATGATGTATTATTTTTATATGATTAAATATACGTTATATTATTATGTTTTATCAACGAATTCTATATAAAATATATGAAATTATGATATAAAATGTTAATCTTTATAATTTAGAGTATTTAGTAATAATAATAATAAAAAGTTGTAATTTTGTACCGATTTTAGTAAATCGGAGTGTCGTGTCAGATTTACGTGGGTATTTGTGGTATTTTATTGCAGATTTATAAACCAAGACCCCGAGAATCGACATATTGAAGTTTAATCATATCTCTGGAATGATTTAGAGAGTGCCACAAGTTTAAATGGTCAATTGAAAAGCTTAAGTGGATAAGTGGCCAACCAATCCTGGATAAGTAATAATAGAAATTTCTTCGACAAACGAATTACGCTCATCAAAATGATATTTTCGTAAAAGTGTTCTTCACGAAAGTTGTAGATTTTTCCGAGAGTTTTCCAATGCAATTTAAAATATGAAGATTGAGGTCTACAACTTAAACAAAGATCAAGTGGCTAATCGATTTGGATTAATAAAAATCCCGTAAAAGCTTCGGAGGAACACGAGGTTATCAAGAAAGCGTTATCTGGAGAAGAGTCCTTCATGAAAGTTGTAGAGTTTCTCGAGATCTTAATTTTGGCATTTCGTTTGCAATTTTTGGAGGTCCAGAACTCGAGATATGAATTTTAGAAGTTTAATAATTATATATAAAAATAAATATCTCCAACGCACATGCTGGAATGATCAAGTTAGTGGGGATCATCATTAGTCCGGACCGAGCCGGCCTAATACCGGACCGGTCCGGCCTTGAGACCTTTGCCTATATAAAGAGCAGCATTTGCAATCGATGGGAGTGTACCAATATATATACACAATATCATATATATATTCTCCTCTCTTCTCTTTTCTTTTTAATTTTTAGTAGTAGTTGTAAATAAGGCCTTACGCCGTAATAATGTAGTTTTAGTGTCGTTGTAATGCTCGGGAAAATCTCGGAAGTCGGTTTTGCTAAAGAAGTTGTAATGTCCGGAAGATACGATTTCTGAATCAACTGCCGTATTCGGGTAACTTTTCTTAAGTATTTATGTTTGTTTTTATATTTTTCGTTGTTATAATGTTTTTAGGCTAAATATAATAATCGCCAAAACTATGTAATCGGTTTTATTTCGATCTTTTCGTTAAAGAAATGTTGTTAAGTTAAAATGACTAAAATTGAGTTAATTGAATCTTTTTCTATTTTGATCATATTCGTATTGACATATTTAATAGATCTCGAGGAATTCATAATCTAATTATGAATTGACGCCTCGTAATCAGGATATGAAATAAAAGATAGAAAAACCGGAGGGTAAAATTGGCCGTGTAAACAACGTGATAACGGAATCCAATTTCTACCCGGGGTAAATTTGTTTTGGGAGAAATGAATTTTATTATAATTTGTACTCGAGATCGTAATCATCGCTTTAATTGAAACTTAAACCGAAAGTTAAATCGTCCGGCCTTGACAACCGGAGCCTTTAAAATAAAATTGACCGCTTGACGAACGGAATGACTCCTTTTATCTAAAGGTAGATTTGTACTGGGACTGCTTCGATTAATTGCTTACCGTAATAGCTGTGGACCTTGACTGATGCAATGGACATATGACAATTTCATACGCTCGTGTGAGGAGGAATTGTTTACCTCAGGAGTGCACCGTTTCACTTACTCAATTGGACCTAAAATAAAAGGAGAGATCGAACACATTTCAATTAATCGAAAAGATCGTATAAACCAATTATATAAGTTTTGGCCAGTTCTCTAAAATATCTGTTTAATATATTGGTATCTATATATTTATATCTATATATATACTTTGCAATTTATGTACATCTATATATATATTTATATCTATATATATTATATTAGAATAACTTTTAAATTACGTATTTATTTTATGTTGACTAGAATAGTAGTGATCTGTGTTATAAAATTGCGATTTAGATCGAGTCAATAACAGCTCTTTGGTGTTTAACCACACGTAAAAGAAATTACCAAGTTCCCTGTGGATACGATACTCTGATTCACCATACTAGCACTACAATTTGACCCGGTACAATCATGGTTAGAATCGTTTAACCCAGAAACGCGTCACGATTTCTCGCGCCGCTCTCGTGATATAGGTTAGCGCTATCAATGTATACAATGAAACCGTTTTTATCCACCTCACATAAGAGGGGTGTGCATAAGCGAGTTATATGCATCACACTCATCCACTTGATATACAATAGTTGCTACAAACGTTATACCTTATTCAAATCTTGTCACTCAAAGCACATCTAATAATCATGAGCATCTTGATTGTCAAAGGCTTTCTTTTGTGTTCAAAGAGTCTTGTTGAAGTCAATCCATTAACTCTTCCATCAGCTCTGCTGACATTGAGAAAAGGTCAAATTTAATAATAGATGGTCCATATGTTTGTAGAAGAGACAAGGGCATTTCACGTGAAGATTCAAACAGAATACATGAATTTAACATTGATAAAGCCAAATCATTAACAACATCACTATAATCAAATGACTAATAGTTTATCTTTTTTACAACAAGTTTCAGATCTAGATACCAATCTATGATAACCAAAGAAATAATCGACTCTTAATCACGTAAACTACGCTTTTCTCCCTCGGGACTAAGGATTTGGCTAAGCATCATTTGCCTTCGCTCATCACCTCCTCGTTAAAATCAAAACATACATATATCATGTGTATCAATTTTCCACATATATAATACCGAGATAGCTAACACTCGATGACTAAGGAAGTGAAAAGAAAGTCGATAAAGTCCGATATCCACCTCTTAGCATCTTCCTGGTCTTTCTCCGGTCTACATTTTGATGATTTCCTATTTTTCATTGCTCGTAATTAGCAAAACTTAATAAAAAGAATTCAATACTGAGCTTAATTTATTAATGGGAGATACTTACAAAGAACAAAGACTGCCGTCTACCCATTTGCTCCTCCATTCTTCTTTGCCGGATAGCTTCCGGTTCAGTGGTCACCCTTACGAATTAATAACCAAGTAAAGGGGCCTTATTCAACTACTAAAGTTTAAGCATGTGACTTAAGGTCATAGGTTAGCTCAAACACAAACCATGAACAAGAAACTATGCAAAGCTTCACATATTAGAAGCAAAGTTCAAGCTCTTCTCAAACCCCCAAGCATATAGAATGCTAGGTAGCATCCGATTCCATTTTCCAAATATTACTTAAGAAATTCATAACTCTAGCCTAGAAAAGAACACTCGAACTCTCTCAACCCACAAAACATGACCCTCCAAGCTAGAATTTTGTTTTCACGTACCAAAATCTTAATAGAAGATAACTACTAGCTACGAGAAAAAGCAGATAATCATCTAGCATTCTCCAATCAAGTGAAACAAAAAGGGTAATAGGGAACTACTGAAACGAATTAAATAAGACATTTTGCTACTGAATTCTTCTTGTAATACAAATTTCAAATTTGTTCCAACAGCTTCAATAAAAAGAAATGAACTTTAACAATTCAACCATTAACACTAGCTCCAAGCAAAGGAAACAAAAATCTAATTAAAATTTTAAACTAGCTCCTAATCGAAATTCAACAATTTGCACAAAAATAACCAAGATCGAAAAGCGGATATTCAATCGATAGAAAACAATGAAAGACCCAAAGACATATCGATGAACAACACAATAATAATAATAAAATGAACTACCTTAGCTTCCGCTTGGCGGCAAGGATTCGTCGGGCCCGCCGAAAGCGGCCTTCGATCGCCTCCTCTCCCTTTGACGAATGGCCTCTTGTTTTGCTTTCCTCTCTTTATCCGGCTTTTTCTTTTCTCTCTTTTGCTCCTCTCCAACTTCTCTCTCATTGAATGATTTTTTTTTATTTTTATTTTTATTTTTTTAAAGGATTTACCGGTCACCTGTTGTAATGAAAGTTACAATATTTTTATGGTACACAATAAGCTACCGTGCATTAAATTAATCCAACAGCTTGCTATTATTTTAATATTGATCTAACGGTTAATCGACCGTCCCAGCTTTTCTTCTACTGGATCGGATCAGTAGTATTTCCTATTAAACAGGGTACCGGTCATAAATTAAAATCCACGCCTTTAAGAAAAAAAAATTTCTCATTGATGTTTTGTTTGGTTTCGCTTTGTCTTTGTGGTCATGTTCCTTTTTCCCTTCCTCTTTCACCTCCTTCAATCCTTGACTTAAAAAAACAAAAAAAAAAAAAAAACCATGTCTTCATAAAAAAAAAACCACAGTTTCTCTTTGATTTTTTGCTTTGTTTTGCTTAGTCTTCGTCGTCGTGTTTGTTGGTCCGTAAAGCAAGGCTTGCGAGAGTTGAGAGGAGGGGAGGCGGGGGTGTGAATGAACTCTTCAATTTTTGGAGTTTCTCACTTAATGATCAAAACTTATCAGTAAAACAGACTAGTGAAGTACTCGTCTGGTTTTACTGATTTGGTTCAAGTCAAAAGGTGAGTGCAACATGATAATGATATAATTCGAAATAAGCCTTGGCTTGGTTTTCAGTGATGAGTTGTGTGCTATGAAATATGCAAGTACAGAAAGTAAGGTGTTGAAAGTAAATGAGTCAAGAAATGTTATCGATCTTCGGAGTGGCATAATCTCCTACGTGACCCCTTCTCCCATGACTTAGAAGGTATCACTATTGTACTCTACACTAATACAATAGGTAAGTGTCCTAGACACCCCGCAGATACTTTGCACTCTAAATAGCCAATCCAGGACACCCCACAGATGCTTCAATAGTCTATATGCCCGCAGCTCATCTGAAGAACTCCCTTTCTCCAACGGCTCATCCGTTCTTCTGTTCTTTCACATGCCGTAGATGCTTCAACAGGTATCCTAACTTCCTGGTGATTGATTGTCGAAAGTAGTGGGGTGTTGTATCAAATTAATGATACAAAGATAAGAGCTTTTGTTGAATCTGACTTTGAAGTTGGTTGCAGCTCTCTTGATCACATAGATCACTAGATGTTTTCTTTAAGTTTCGTTGATGTTGTTCTGCTTGATTTCGATATCTGGATTGGTAAGTGTTGGTCCTTTAGAAAGGCTAACACAAGTTTATAGGGGGGGGGGGGGTGAATAAACTTGTCACCAGAAACTAGATTAATTAACAATTACGGTTCAGTTTTAACTTGTGTGGAGTTGAGCTGACAAAGCTGAGTTTAAGTCAAACTGACTTATACAAAACTGAGTCAACCGGCAGCGGATATTAATTTTAGCCTTTATCTGGATCTTGTTGATTCTATAAGAAAAAGCTGAGTATGGTAAACTGAATTCTGGTGTATGTCAGTTTGTGAACTGTGTAGGCTTATAACAATCGGCTTTGTGATCTTTGTATAAACAAATATAAATGCTGTAAAGATAAGTAAATACGTAAAGTAAGTTGGGTAAGAATTATAGTGGTTTCAGGTGGTGTAATCCTGTCAGTCCACTCTTTCCCTGTGATGTAGGAGGAAAATTCCACTAGAACTCCTTGAGGTACGCTGTTACAAAAAGTCCTATATGATAGTCCTTAACTAATCCCTAGTGTCACTATCTAAACAACTAAAAAACAGGTTGGATTGCTTCTCTTCAACTACTTGAGCCACTGGTCCTTAGAGGGTTGTATTGCCTCTTCACCATCTATCACCACAAACACAGTCTACCCAACTGCAAATGTCACAACCGTCATTGGCAACTCCTTGACCAGATTGCTTCATTACCTAAACCTTTGATTGAGAATCAAAGTTAATGAGAATCAAGAAATTGATTCTTGCTTGTGGTTATTCAAAGTGTAAAAATCTGGATATGATTGATGTAGCATGAACACGTGAAGAATTCTAGATATGATCATGTTGAGCGCAAATAATGATAGCAATTCGAATGAACTAGAATCGTGTACAAAAAAAATGCTTGTAATCTTGTTAATTCGGTGTTTGATCCTTGGTGCAAAGTCCTTTATTTATAGTGTGAGGTCCAACGTTCATCTTGCTTGAATTTGAATTGTATGAACGTCTATATTGTAACGGCTATATTTAGTGACCGTTCTTACTTGTCAGTATTTCATCCAATAGAGTTGCTTTCTTTCAACATCGAATGTACTATCAGTTTGTTGGATGGCTGACTATAAAACTGAGTTTCTAATCGCTTTATATCACAGATGTCGATTTCGGCTTACTAACTGACTTAGAGCATTAACTGAGTTTTTACTTTTCTTCAAAATTTCAGTACTCATTTATCTTATTATATGTGACTGAATCAGATTACACCATTCCTTATAAAGATCATCTAAGATATCATTGTCCTTATGATACTTAGTCTTCTACAAGATCCATAAAGTCAGTTTAGGCCATCATAGACTTACCTGAATTCTAACTTTACAATCTCGGTTTAAAATCTTCATAACTGAGTTTGAACCCTCAATTCTTCAATCTTCCTTAACTGAGCCTGTGTCCCTCAAATCTTCAAATACTAAATTTGTCCCCTCAGCCTTCAGTTATAGATAAGCCAACCGAGTCTGTGTCCCTCAACGAACTTACCTTCTTCAGTTCTGAGTGAACTATCAGTTCTAGGTGTATATCTTTAGTCTTAAGTTGAGTTCCAGTTTTCTAGATGATTTCCAGTTTGCATTTTTACGACACTTCTATTTATTACAGTGCCTGTCTGATATAACATATACAATTATCAGACTCTAGTAAAACTTATACATTCAGTTCTAGACATCTTTTAGCTTTCCACTATAACAGTTAGTTTCAGCACTTCATCAATGGGGTGTTATCAAACATGTTCTTGAATAAGATGAATCATCATCAAAACTAAATTTATTCCCAACAATTTCCCCCTTTTTGATGATGCCAAAACCCTCATTAAAAGAAAAGCTTAAAGATAAATACATTTCAAAACAAGGTAAAACTGGAAACTGGATTTCATTGAGAATTTGTAAAAACTGGAATAGTTACACAGTTAAATGATAAACTGAAATAAGATCTAAACTGTTTTCTGTGCTCTTTGTGTAACTAAAATGAATTTCTTCTCTTTATCATGAAGTTGATAAGCATGTTCTAGCTTTGAATCTTCCTTTGAGAAAGTTCTGAGATAGTCTACTTGACTGGAAATCTTCAATTTTCTCCACAAAACTAGCTTTGGCAATGCTGATTCATCCTTGTAATAATTTTCAAATTCTGCAACATCAGCTTTCATTTGTTCAGTCTTGTCTCTGATTTGCAATTTTTCTTCAATCTTCTTGAACTTCTTATAGTGTGCTATCTTCTGATTATGATACTGATCAGATAAGAAGTAAGCAATAGATTCTTCATAAGTTTTACTTTGTACTTGAGTTTGATATTGTTATGATCATTGACAAACTTCATCCATAGATCCTTTGTAAGAGTAGCTCTCCTTTCTCCAGGTTGACTATATTTTTGAATTAGCTTTTCTTCAGATAGTTCTTTTACATTCCGAACATAAGGATCTGCCGCTGACTTGTATTTCTTCAGTTCCTCTTCTAGCTTCAGCTTTTCATCTAGTAGTCTCTGCTTTTCTTCTTCAGCTTCCCCCCTTTTTGGCATCATATAACTGATTTACTAGCTGATGGGTTGCCTTTTGGTCGGCTGAGATATTCTTTTGAGAAGTAAGTACTTCTTTCAGCTGAGTCTCTAAACCATAGATACGTTGATTTAAATGTCATTCTGCTTGAGCATGCGTTTCTCTGTCTTCCATGGTTGTGAGTTCAAGGTTCTCTTTGAGACTGAGAATTTCTGAGGCTGAGCTAGAAGTTGATTTCTGAATGATATCCAACTTGGTGTGGACTGAGACGTTTGTCTTCTTCCGATAATCCAAGTATCCATAAATATTTGACAAAAGGCCATTGTATTCTTCATTTTGGTTGAGCATAATCTTCAAATTTTCATGTACTTTGCTCAATTCTTCTTTTGTCATAATCTCATATGGATCTACTTCTTCGTCTTGTTGGATTGTAGGCTGAATATCATCCTTGATTACCATTAATTGCTTATCATCAACCTTTCTATCTCGCTTGCTAATTGTCGCTTGTTTGGTTTCAACCGGCAATTCTTTTGTTGATTAACAATTTGCATGGTTTGAGCTTGAGGTTGAATATCCGTCGCAAAAATCGTAATCTTGTCGCCTTCTTTCTTTGATTCGTCATCTTTGTCATCATCCTTCTTCTTTTGAGTATCCAGTGTTGATGACGTGGCTGATTTTCTTCGTTGAGCTATCTCAGTAAATCTTATGAAACAGTTTGTGAGAAACTCTTCCATCGGAAATAGAGCATAGATCCATGACTTCAAGTTTCTCCAATAATAACTTTTCTTCACTTGGTAGATTAGCTTCACGACAGTCTTCGGTCTTGAGTTTCATTTTCATCAGCTTGACGATTCTTTCAACTTCAAAAGTATGAGCTGATTGTTGTGCTGGTTGTTGTTGAAATTGCTGTTGCTCCTTTTCAGCATCCATAACGGAAACTTGTTTCTCTGTGATCTTCTGTTGTAACTGAGAAACAATTTCAGTAGCTATACCGTCCTTTCTTGTGACTTCAGTTGTTAGTTGTTGTTCCCCTCAGTTGGTGCTAACTGACTTGAAGTACCTGGGAACAAAATTTTTCCAACTGACTTAACTTTCTCTGAGTCAGCTTTTCGTTTGACTCCTTTGTGTTCAGCTATTTGCTGAGACACAGTTTTCTTCTTGGCTTCAGGTTGGGATGTCTATGAGGTTTCTTTCCTAGAATGGACTAGAGTTACATCTCCGTGGATGTATCCATTTTTCTTGTAGATGCAAAGACTAGTTTGTTCTCATGCGCTCCCTTCCTTGAGTCTTTCCAAATAATGTTTAATAACTTCACTGAGTGTCTTTTTTCACTAAATCATCAACGCTTTCTTTCACCTTGAGCTCTTTGAACACTTTCCAATTCAAATAAGTGTTGTTTGTTTTATCTCGATTAAACACATAACTCGCCCCAATTGAACTCAAGTTCATCCCATATGATGTTCATCGATAGATGTCGCTTTCGATAATTTGGCGATTCCTTTGTATCGACCAATGACATGCCTGCAGAGCCATTTGCCGAGGAGTCCAAACTCTGGTTTGAGGTCGTTGACATTTGAGTCAATAGTTGCTGGTTCCTTTGTTAAAGACATTTGTCTGAGAAAGGCTTCTCTTTTGAGTGGTAATCAACTCAAATTTATTGATTTCACAAGTGGTTCTTTGAAATCGAATAGCATCTTTATGACTTCTTCATTGACAATAAACCTTTCTCCTCAAACTTTTGTAATCAGGGATTTCCTTACCAGTCTCATGTTTTCCTAGAATTGTAAAATCCCTTTTACATCCCGATCATATTTGAATTTTACTTCCAGGATGTCTCTCAAACCTTGCTGACGCTTTATCTTCTCGCAAATAAGACTTGGTAAAAGAGTATTGTTGCAGAGTGCTTCATACTCTTCAAAAGATAAAGTATCTAATTCAGTAATGAGCCTTTCTTCTTGTGATTTCTTGGAGGCTTCCATTATGAATTTTCCTGAATTTGAAGTGATATTGAGAAAGATAAAACTTTTGGCTTTTGAGAGAGACAAAGTTTGAATTTTTCTTTTCGTGAGTGTAAGGATATGCAAGGGGTTGGATATATAGGGGGTGTACTAACTGTTCATGGATTGATACACGATTTTCTGAAGATTTTGTACCAACTTTTCAAATTCCATGATGGTTTGTGTAACCGATGCATGTACTGTTCTAACAATAGTGGTGGTGTACAAGCAACAGGTTCTGACAAAAACGACGGTAATTAAATGCGATGTAACTATTGTCGGTTTTATCCGATCTTTTATCGACTCTCTTTGACTAGGTAAACTGATGCTTGAGGTCGGGCCTCGAATAAATTCGATTCGTCAATTCTTCGGGCAGCTTAGTCGCTTTGAGATTGTTGATGTCAATGACTGATCTGTTAAGTGAGCTCACCCCTCATAACAAAGATCAATCCCCTTGACGAATCTCTTGGCTTAAACTGACTTAGCTGACTTTGATTATACCCAATTCAGTTCTCAGTTTAGCAAACCTTTCTTTGTCCGTGAGGTTTTGTAAGAATGTCGCCTAATTGATCTTCGATTGGGACATGAGAATCAGAACGCCCTTTTCTCTACATGATCCCTTATAAAATGATGTCCTACATCAATGTGCTTGGTTCTTGAGAGCAAGACTGGATTTTCAGTTATAGCAATTGCACTTGTGTTATCACACATTATATAAATCAGTCCCTCTTCTATCCCAAATCTCTTAATTGCTGTCTGATCCATAAAACTTGAGCACAACAGCTTCCAGCTGCTATGTACTCAGCTTCAGCTGTTGATGTCAAAATTGAGTTTTGCTACTTGCTGGACCATGACACAAGTCTATTTCCCAATAACTGACATGTGTTTAAAGTACTTTTTCTGTCCACTTTGCATCCTGGATAGTCTAAGTCTGAGTAGGATATCAGTTTGAATTCTCCTTCTTTTGAGTACCATATCTAAAATCCTTCTGTATCTTTCAAATACTTCAAGGTTCTTTTGACAACAGTGATATGGATTTCTTTAGGTCTTGTTTGAAATCCGCACATGCATAACCTACTATATAAAGGATATATCTGGTCTACTGGCTGTGAGATAAAGTAGACATCCAATCATTCTTCTGTAAAGAGTTTGATCCACATCATTGACATCTTTATCTTCATCTAATCTGATGTTGGTTCCAATTGGTGTTGCAATGCCAGCTGATTTTTCCATTCCAAATTTCTTGATCAATTCTCTGGTATACTTGGTTTGGTGAATGAAAATTCCACTGTCCATCTGTTTTACTTGTAAACCCAGAAAGTAATTCAGTTCTGCCATCATACTCATCTGAAATTTGCTCTTCATTAAACTTGCAATTTTTTTCACAGAGTTGCTCATTTTTTGATCCAAAAATGATGTCATCCATATAGATTTGAACTAGGAGAGTACTTTCTTCAACTTTCATTCTGAATAGTGTTTTATCATTAGTTCCTTTTGTAAAACCATTATCCACCAGAAACTGAGATAGAGTTTCATACCAAGCTCTTGGTGCTTGTTTGAGTCCATAAAGAGCTTTTCTCAGTTTAAAGACTTTGTCAGCTTGGTCTTTAATTTCAAATCTTGGGGGTTGCTGAACATACACTTATTCTTCAAGTATCCCATTCAAAAATGCACTTTTAACATCCATCTGGTACACTTTGAATATCTTGTGAGCTGCGAAGGCAAGAAATAGCCTGATTGCCTCCAGCCTTGCAACTGGGGCATAAGTTTCATCAATGTCTATCCCTTCATCTTGTGAGTAACCTTTTGCTACAAGTCTGGCTTTGTTTCTGATAATATTCCCATCTTCCTCAAGCTTATTTTTAAAAACCCATTTTGTTCCGATTATGTTGACATGATCTGGCTTGTCAACTAAAATCCCAAACTTGATTTCTCTCAAATTCGTTAAGTTCTTCTTCCATAGCCAAACTCCAATCTGGATCGTTCAAGGCTTCTTCGATTTCGTTGGTGTCTTGTACGAACTCCAGCTGAAAATCACCTAACACTTGTTCTTCAGGGTGATTTCTCATCCATTGATGTACTGGGGGTTGCATCAACGGGTCCTCATTTTGTTGAGATGGTTCTTCTTGAGCTTGATCATTTTCAACTGGATCGGTTTCTTCTTGTTGCTGTTCAGTTGCTGGTTCAGTTATTGGTTCAGTTGCTGGTAACTGAAGTTGATCCTGATTTGAAGAATCTGGGATATTTAATCTTTCAATATCAATGAAAACTGGTTCTGGATTCTTGTCTGATTGAGGCTGACAAGCTGGTTCTTCATTGTCTTCAATTGTGTCTCTAGTAAACTTTGGTTCATCAAAAAGCACATGTATAGACTCTTCATGCTTGAGTGTCCGTTTGTAACACTCAGAAAGCTTTACTGACACTTGAGTATCCCAGAAATATTCCTTCATCAGCTTTGGGTTGAAAAACTTTGAACTGATCTTTGCCATTATTGTGAACAAAACTTTTACTTCCAAAGGCATAAAAGTATGAGACATTTGGTTCTTCCATTCCAAATCTCATAAGGTGTCTTTTCATGTCTCTTGTTCATGAGAGCTCGATTCTGTGTATAACAAGTCAGATTTACAAACTTCCGCCTAATATCTTTCCTCGGAAGTTTAGATTCACGTATCATTGTCCTTCCAAATTTTTTGAGTGTTCTATTCCTCCTTTCAACTACTCCATTCTGTTGAGGTGTTGTCGTAGGCCGCAAGTCGGTGTAAAACTCGCTTTCTCACAATATTCAATGATTATGTTGAGAAATTATGTTCCTTTATCGATCTAATCTTGACTCATCAGTAACACTCTTTCCGATTTTGGAGTCTCTTGAGAAGTTCTCACGGTTGTTGCTTAGTTTCACTTTCCTTGGTCATGAAAATGACCCAAGTGTATCTTGAAAATCCTCAACCCCACCAAAGTGTATTTCTTTCCCTAACACCGATTGGTGTGGATCGGTCCAAATAAGTCCATATGCATCAGTTCTAAAACTCTATTTGTTGAATGCTGAGTCTTAGTCTTGAAACTTTATTTAGTTTGTTTTCCTTGTTGACATGCATCACACATGCTGTCTTTCTTGTATGTCATCTCTGGTAGTCCAATCACCAAGTTCTTTTGACTAACAAGTTGATATCATCAAAGTTCAGGTGACTCAGTTTCTTGTGCCACAACCAACAGAGTTCTGACTTGGTGTGCATGATCAAACAAGTTTCTGAAACTGCTGTAGACCAATCTACAACATACATGTTCTCTTCTCTTCTTCCAGCAAGAACTACTTGGAAAGCTGTTTCGCTGACGACAATGCAATACTCCTTATCAAAGGTAACTTTGTATCCCATATCGTAGAATTGACTTGTCCGAGTAGATTGTAGTGAAGTCCTTCCCGTAAGATACATTCTTGATTGTGAGTCCATTTATGATTAAGTTTCCATAGCCTTTGTGTGTAACCAGTGTTTATCTTTACTTCCAAAATTGACTCTTGGTCCATCTTTAGCTACAATATCATTGAGATAGCTCTTGCTCTTTGTCATGTGTCTAGAGCATCCACCACAAAGTAACAAATATCCTCGCAAAACAAATTAAAATGCTTTAGTTACCCAACTCTGCTTGGGTCCATAATGGTTAGTTGTCAAGACAACTCGGTATATTTCCATAAGGTCTTCTCTCGAAATTGTTGCACTTATTCTCATATATGGAAGCCACATTTCCATAATGTCTTTTTCTCGATTGTGTCTTATTTATATGATTTCTCGTGTCTTCTCGTTTAAACTAATTTCCAAAATGTCTTCTATTATTAAAAGTCAATAATAACCGCTATTCTTGTTGTAATCGAGGTCCGACTCGACTTTTGTATCGGGACTTTTGCCGAGAATCGATAAGCTCTCACGAGTGTGTTGGACTCAAACTTGTGATAAGTTTTTTGTTTAGAATGATTGTTCCTACCCGCTTTAATAGTAGGTTCAAGAAAATTCAATCATCATCAAATGGGTATAGTCCGCTTTCCCCATTGATGTGTGAATCTTTGAATGATTGTCATTCTTAGATTTATTCTGATTATAATTTTTCTGGTTCTTGACTTGATCAGTTTTCGTAGGTCTGGCAGTTGATCTACCATTTTATTTACCTTTGTTGGTAGGTGCAGCTGTCTTCTTAGAAAACTGAGTTGTCTTATGTGAGGATGGCTTTACTGATTCAAAGAATTTTCTTAGTCTCAGGAAGTTGCTCACCTACAAACTTAATACCGCTTGATACTAGGTTCAACAGTTTTGCTAGTTCCTTCCTTAGAATATTGCTGTGTATCAAATCCTAAGCCAGTTCTGTCTCCATAAGGCTTTCCGGATTTGAATCAACTGGCTGAACTTGATTGAGCAAAAGATTCAATTGCTGCTGCTGATGCAAGACTGACACTCGATTCTTTCCTTTATCGCTCTAGTCGGGCCATCATGTTTAGTTCGCACTTCAATCTTTCAACTTCAAGAATTAGAACTTCTCTCTTAGCTTTAATTGATTCATAATTAGCTTGGATAGTTACTAGCCGATTCATCAATTCGCAAAGTGTTTCTTCTAATTCCATATTTTTGGATAGAGTCGAAGAATCGAAGAACATGCATTTTGTATGGAAATTTGAGCTGAGGAATATTTAGAGTTAGATTCACATACCTTATTTGGATTCACCATATGAGCCGTTAAAGCTGTGTCATCTGATAGTCTTTCAGTGCCAGCTTCATAGTCTGACTCATCTCCGGCTAAAAATGCTCTTCTGCCAGTTCTTCGTTGCTGATTCTTCTTACCACTCAGCTCTGGACATTCAGCTTTGAGGTGTCTAGGCTTTTTACAGTTGAAGCAGAGATATTCATCGTCTTTTTTCTTTTCAGGAGTCCTCTTAATAAACTTCTGAGTGACAGGGTGTCCACTCTCCATTCTTCGAATTCTATTCATCATTAGATTCATCTGCTCTTCCATCTCATCCAGTTGCTGAAGATTGCAAGATGAGGTTTCTTGGTTATCATTTAAGGCTGCTGCTGCAAGAGCTGTTGTTTTAGGTTCCTCCATGGTTTTGATTAGAGTTGTTGTCATGGTGAAATCTTCATTGAATTCATAAGCTTTAAGGTCTGAGAAGATTTTGAAGGAATCTTCTATGTCAAGTCTTCTTGATTCTTCCATTGCTGTGACCTTCATCATCCAAATGTGATTGGTAAATCCTTCAAGATTCTAGTGTTGATTTCTTTCTTGGTGTACTCAATTTTGAGTAGATTCAGTTCATCCATGATAGCGCTGAATCTTGTTTCCACCTGATCAATATTTTTCGCCTGACTTCATTTTGAAATTCTCAAACTTCTGTTTTGCAACTGAGATCTTGTTTTCTTTGATGGAGTCATTTCCTTTGCAAACTAACTGAAGTTTCTCCTACATTTCTTTTGCATTAGTGCAATCCTTGACTTTCAGATACATATTGCTGTCAAGAGTTCTGAGTATGATGTCCATGGCAACATTGTTCAGGTTGTCTCTCTTTCGATCATCACTGGTCCATTCACTTTTGGGTTTGGGAACTCTATCTTGATTTTCACCAACAGTTTGCATGTAAGTAATCTGGATAGGTCCATTAGTTAGTACATCAATCATCTCATCATGAGAAGCTGCTAGAAAAGCCTGCAAACGACGTTTATATTCATCAAATCTGTCTATATTGCACATTAGCATCTGTCTGGCATACTGATTGTTATCCATTGTGAGAGTGAGTGAGAATTGTATTATGTAAAGACTGGAAACTAAAAGACTGAGCTTTTTCACGAGAACAACTAGAGGAAATAGCTAGAGCATGTGAGTTCTCAATAATAGCTTGTCAAAGAACACTGCTCTGATAGCAATGTTGGTCCATTAGAAAGGCTAACACAAGTTTAGAGGGGGGGGGGGGTTGAATAAACTTGTCACCAGAACTAGATTAATTAACAATTACAGTTCAGTTTTAACTTGTGTGGAGTTGAGCTGACAAAGCTGAGTTTAAGTCAATCTGACTTATACAAAACTGAGTCAACCGGCAGCGGATATTAATTTTAGCCTTTATCTGGATCTTGTTGATTCTATAAGAAAAAGCTGAGTATAGTAAACAGAATTCTGGTGAATGTCAGTTTGTGAACTGTGTAGGCTTATAACAACTGCTTTAAAGATGTCGATAAATAAATATAAATGTCAGAAAGATAAGTAAATGCGCAAAGTAAGTAAAGTAAGAATTATAGTGGTTCCGGTGGTGTAATCCTCGCCACCCACTCTTCCCCGGTGATGTAGGAGGAAAATTCCACTAGAACTCCTTGAGGTACGCTGCTACAAGAAGTCCTATATGATAGTCCTTAACTAATCCCTAGTGTCACTATCTAAATAACTAAAGAACAAAGTTGGATTGTCGCTTCTTCAACAACTTTTGAGCCACTGGTCCTTAGAGGGTTGTATTGCCTCTTCACCAGCTCTCACCACATACACAGTCTACCCGACTGCAAATGTCACAACTGGCCTTGGCAACTCCTTGACCGGATTGCTTCATAGTCTAAACCTATGATTGAGAATCAAAGTTGGGCTGAGAATCAATAAATTGATTCTCGCTTGTGGTTCTTCTAAGTGTAGAAATCTGGATATGATTGATGTAGCTTGAACACTTGAAGAATTCTAGATATGATCTTGTTGAGTGCAAATAATGATAGCAATTCGAATGAACTAGACTTGTGCACAAAAAAATACTTGTAATATTGTTAATTCGACGTTTGATCCTTGGTGCAAAGTCCTCTGTTTATAGTGTGAGGTCCAACGTTCATCTTGCTTGAATTCGAATTGTATTAACGTCTATATTGTAGCGGCTATATTTAGTGACCGTTCTGACTTGTCAGTATTTCATCCAATAGAGTTGATTTCTTTACAACGTTCGAATGTACTATTAGTTTGTTGGATGGCTGACTATAAAACTGAAGTTTCGATCGCTTTATATCACAGATGTCGCTTTTCGCTTTACTCATCGACTTAGAGCATTAATCGAGTTTTTACTCTTCTTCAAAACTTCCGCATTTCTATTTATCTCGATTATATGTGATCAATCGATTACACCATTCCTTATAAAGATCATCTAAGATATCATTGTCCTTATGATACTTTGGTCTTCTACAAGATCCATAAAGTCGCTTTAGGCCATCACAGCACTGGCCTCGCTTTTAAAATCTTCATAATCGAGTTTGAACCCTCGCTTCTTCAATCTTCCTTAACTGAGTCTCTGGTCCCTTAGTTCTTCAAATACTGAGTTTGTTCCCTCACCCTTCAGTTATAGATAAGCCAACCGAGTCTGTGTCCCTCAGCGAACTTACCTTCTTCACTTCTGAGTGAACTATCAGTTATAGGTGTATATCTTTAGTCTTAAGTTAAGTTCCAATTTTTTAGATGATTTACAGTTTTATGACACTTCTATTTATTACAGTGTTTGTCTGATATAACCTATACAATTATCATACTCTTGTAAAACTTATACATTCGGGCCTAGACATCTTTTAGCTTTTCACTATAATGCTTAGTTTCAAAGATTTCATCAATCGGGTGTTATCAAACATGTTCTTGAATAAGATGAATCATCATCAAAACTAAATTTTATTCCCAATAGTAAGCTTTAATGATGATCTTGTTCTTGCAGAGATTGAATCGTAGATAGCCTTTGGGATTTTTAAAGAACTATTCCGTAATCACTCTTTCGGTTGCTCTTTCTTGTGCTTTTATACTCTCCGTAGGTAAGTATGCCGCTGAGTAAATGAGTGGTCCTCGCTTGTTGCCGAGGCATGTTTTATTAAACCTAAACTCGGATTCACTACATCTACGCTGATCGGCAGAATAATTAAAACGAGTAGTAGGGTCGGCCAATCTAATATTCGTAATTCGTAAATTAACATGAAGAATCATTAGAGAAGTGTTAATTAGACATTGTCTTGAATGGACCCTGTGAACGTGTTTGGTCAATATCGACACCGCCTAGGCGGGTTAGTGGTATGAGTTAGCGCCAATATCGGCAATTCTAGTTCTTTTGCATATGGGCTATTATGGACCAATAAAGGAGGGTAGCTTGTGTATAGATTGTCTACCGCCATTGTCGGAGTAGATAGGAATAGAATTGCACCCATAGTGATAATGATAATTAAAACAAAAGCTCACGATTAATCTAAGGAAATTATGTGGGGAAGTAAACATAACGATTAAATAATCCAAGTTAGAGATCGGTGAGAGAGGGATAGTATACCATATTTGTTTTCTTTTATGTTATTGTTGGTCAATGACCGCTTTTATGTTGCTTCTTAATTAGGTTATAATCGTTTATACTTATAAGTTGCATTGTCTCTATGGGATCGACCTTGACTCGCATTTACTAGACTGCGATGTACCTAGTATTATTGCTAGTAATATCGACGTTAGTGACTTACACGCGATAAAATTTTTGAGCTGTTGCCGGGGACATTGGCCAAATTTTAAATATAAACGCTTTAATTCTAATTAAGAAGTCATATTTATTTTATTTTATTTTATTTTGAGTCTTGTGTCGCTCAGATCAAACTCAAGACTTGTTAAATCGCTGAAAAGAAATTTCAAGGCCTCGCTTTCCGGCGGTAACCTCCGAGTTACCGAGGCCTGGAAAATTGATTTCTGAATAGTTCCTGTTATTCTGTGTTATTCCATGTTGATTTTAGTTAGTAGGTCCGCAACAGTTGGGATCACACCCAGCTGAAGCGGAAGTTGCTAACCTTTTCTTTGTTTTATTTTGTCTTTTTGCAGGTTGATAAGAACACTTCAGAAATTCGATCCATTCAGAGTTGAAAAAGAGCAAACAAGTCAAACAAAATGCCTATAACGATCTTGAACATCACACCGATTTCCATGTATCCCGGATATGAAGCACGAGAGCATTATGAGACTATAAAGAAATGGTTGCAAAAAGAGGAAAAAGCAATCAAGCAAGAGCCTGAAGATGACCTGAAGGAGTATAGCACGTATCGTCCGGGTGAGTTTCCTTGTGAGTTAATTGAAATATCATATTCGGATTATGATTCTGATGATCCTGAATAGGATCCTGACACGATGTTTTCTGAGCCTGAGGATTACCTAGACTCAAACACCGTGGTGATGTTAGGAGACCCTGCACATTCAGACTCCCGATGTCTATTAAGGGAATATCCGTAGGATTAGGTCTCTGCGACTCTGGCTCGAGTTGCAATATTCTACTTTTTTCCTCTCACAAAAGATCAAGCTTCCGGTCGAATGAATCAAACCAGACCATGACCTTCGTAGATAGAAACTGCAGACATGCCTACCGGTTTGCCTAAGAAATGCACAATTAAGGCACGAGGTTCATATCCTATTGACTTCACGGTCATAGATGTACCGAGGACCCGAGTGCCCAGCCTTCTTAGGAAGACATTTCTTAGCAACGAAAGGTATGGTTATGGATTTTGATAAAGCGGAGATTACTCTAATGTTGAATAATGATGTCAGATCTTTAAGGATCTTAAACCCTAAAAACCGACCGGAGAGTTGTAAGATGACATATGCTTCAGAAAGGTGGAGATTTTGGAAATCAAAAGGCATAAACATAGAGAGGTTGTCATAGAAACCGTTGAGCAAGAGTTTATGAAACTTCTGCTAAGAGAAAGAGAAGAGAAGGACCACGACAAGATGCTCACGGAAGCTAGTCCTTCCGTGTTGCGTAGTGAACGAATTGAGCTAAAAGTGGAAAACGTGGAGTCCTTGGGTTTAAAGTATAATTCTCGACGCAGAGGTAGACCTAGCACACAAGCTAAAAAGGAAAGGCGTGCTAGGAAGAGAGCTCAAAAAGGTTCCTTAAAGGTACAAGCCTCTGGAGCAAATGTCTGGAGAGTTAAGGCTCCAACCCATGAATGATCGGAGATCCAAGAAATTCGAGTCAAGACTATAAACTCAAAACTATTTCTTCAAACCCTTAGGTAGTTTAGGATTGAATAAAAGTAGCCAGATGATGGGACGAACTTTTTTCATCCTACCACAAACTTAGGCTTGAAACCGAATGGTTGTGGAATGGTTTTTTTACCTCGTTGCGGATTCTAGTGAAGTAGGTTTGGTTTGGAGGCGGAAATAACAATTGAAGAATAAAAGGGTAGTCAATTTGAGGTCAGAATTGAGCAGAAAGGTTGAGTAAGAAGTGTAGCAAAGGTAGATAAAGAATCTGGGGAAAAGATACCCCCGGTATCTCGAGGGTAACCTCCGGGTTTCCGATGCTTGATTTTTAGATTTCTGAACGTCAGTTTATAAAGCTAAATTTTTAGAGACACGTGGAGGACACACGTTGCACCAGATACGGTCAGTCAGTAGAAACCGAACCATTTTCCCCTCTTTTCAAAATTTTCATCCTTTCCCACACTCCACCATAATTACACCTCAATCCCATCAATCACCTCCTCAAATCCCCACCCTAATAACTTCTCTACCCACAATCCCACTAAATCCATCCACATTCACTCCATTCTTCCTATTTAAACAACCCCTTTATCACCAATATCATCATTCTTATCAAATACATCTCTTACATTCACCACACTTCTCCCCTTTCTTCTTCCTTTCTAAAATTCGGCCACCATCACCACCAAATTACCACCATAACCAAACCATTCCCTTACAATTTTCCAAACCCTAAACACCCATTTCCAATTATGTTACTGATTGGTAGTGCTGCTGCTACGGTGAAGTGCTGAAATTCTTCTGCTTCCACCATCAAAGGCACTGTCCCAGAAAGAAATCCAGAAAAATCCGGCTGGTAAACCGTACCCTACCTCCGGTTTACCGTGGGTTGTTTTTCCAGAAACAGCTTCTGTATCAGGATCTGTATTCATTCAAGATGGGTCCTAAGCGTCAACGGTCAGCTATTCGTCCAAGTGCTTACTAGACTATATATAGAGATGCCAATCCATTTATAGACGGGGTTGCGCAGTTCCATTCATTAGCTATTTACGAGTCGTTCCGAGGCCATTGGAACGCAAGGCCAGTGGCTCGAGATTGAGGGGTAGATTTGGACGATTGCGGGTCGATATTTCCGGAGGCCCTAAAAGCACAAGATTTATTGACATGGCTGAAGCACCGCTAGATTCAATGCCACGGTGGTAAGAGAATTCTATGCTTACGCTTTTGCATAACCTCGGAGCCACATTTGCTATGGTTCATGGTATTAAGGTTGACTTTTCTAGAGCGAATCAACGCCATTTTGGGGTTAGAAATCCACCGTGGTGGGCCCGGATGAGTACACATCCTCGAGCAACATTTCCGATCTTGAGAGGATTGATATGGTTGCTAATTTCTTAGGGTGCAATGGATGTGTAATCCTGGCTGAACCCCACCATCTTCCTGTAGAGAATGAGCTATCTTGGGACCGGAAGATGGTCAATAGATTCGTTTGTGCACGCCTTCTTCCGACTAAGCACACGGTCTTTGTCACCACTTTGGGGGCAGAGATGATGTTCTATCTAGAGACGTGTGCCCCAATCAACATCGGTCTTTTGATGCATAGTCGAATTCATGAGCTTGCCGCCACTTCTAAGCGAGAGCTACTACCATACGGGCCGATGATTGATATGTTTGCTCTAGAGGCCGAGGTGAAGATGCTTGTCAGTGATGATTGGGAAGATCCTGAGCTGCAGCTCAGTTTTCATTCAGTCTCGAGAGTACAGAGACCGGTTAGAGCAGAGAGGGAGTGTACTCCGGTGCATGGTGCACCGAGGACTCAGAGAACCTTGCTTGAGGAGCACTCACAAGAGATTGCGAGTCTACATAGCAAGATAGATTGTATTATTGACTTTTTACGAGTTCCGCCTGCTACCCCGCCACCTGTGACTGCCCCTCGTCATAGAGCATCCTCTTCCACCTCCGCCGCCTCAAGTTCTGCAACACCTCCCGGTTTTGAGCCTGAGACGACTGAGAGGGTTTTTCTGACGATGACTAGCTTTTCTATCTTTTTTATTGTTGTTTTCCATTTTTCTTGTTTTATTTTTATTTTTTTTTATTTTCCTATCTAGTTGATGTAGCGGAGTATTAATAATATAATGATATTGTCGGCTTAATTTGTTTTGGAGTTATATTATTTTCTCTTTTACTGCCGCATTTCTGTTGTACAGTTTCTTGTCACCACTATTCTTCTTGGTTTTCTTGAGTTACTTAGCGCAGATTCTTCATGGCTTACTTACATGAGCCCGATGATTTATACGACGATCCAATTCTTCTTTGGTTCCACCCTTATCGAAGCTAATTTCATTTTCGTTTTTCATTTCTCATCTCACACATCGGGGACAATGTTTCATTAAGTGGGGGTGGGGGGGGGGTAGAGGAACGCCACTTAGCTTTTTAGCATTATATTCCATAAATTGCGTGATTGTCTTGATTCTCTTTGATGCATGATTCACCACTTAGACATTGATTCCTTTTGACAGAATTTCGAGAAATTATGATATCTTTGATATTTTCGAGTTAATTGACCTCATCTTTGTTTTACTTTGCACGGTAAGAGAAAGTGTCCACTTCTGAAGTAGTGGTGTATTAAGCGCATATTCTGTTATGAGCCACCATTTTAAGCACGTATAACTCACTTCCTTGGTGTGTAGTCGATAGCATATTGCTTTGACTAGAGTTGACCCTCGGCTTCATCACTAATCATGTTCCACCAATTTAGAAAGGCAATGGAATTTCGATTCGTAGTTTATCATGAGTGGGGCCGTGAGGATAGATAAATCAATGAGAGTTTACCCGCAAAGAAAGAGAAGTGCTTTGAAATATATACATCTATATTCTCTTTGGCAATATCTTAGTCGATGGAGCGTAAGACGCACGAATTTTGCATAGACCGATAAATGTGAGCCTAAGAGTAATATATGCTCGGTTCTCAATCCGCCTTGCCAGCTCAATTAATTAACAAATGCATGTTCGAGACTGGTTAGTTCGACTACGGGTTGACGTAATTTAAGATTGTCTGCATTTCTAAGCGGTTGTGAAAGTTATTGTACACACACGTGGCTCATGACGTGAATAGTGTTTAATATGTTACTGATGGATACGAGTGGCATGATCTTGATCTTGGCTTAGTGAGGGTATAGTTATTTTTAATTAACTTGTATATTTTTCAGAGTGTTATTTTCTTTTCGCTTTTTTGCTCGGGATGATCAAAAGCTAAGTGGGGGGTTGTTGATGACGCTCTAAATGGTACTGATGATCCAAAAATTGTCGGGGTAAACTCCTAGGGTTCTTCCCTTGGTGATAACCTAAGGGTGTTCCAGAAACACAAAGAACGATGAAAGAGAGAGGGAGATTTGGGATGTTTTAGACTGCACTTGAGATGTTGTTTCTCAAGCTGCCTACGTATCCAATGTGTGTATTGGAATCAAGTCTTCGTAGTTACCTAGGGATGGTTTAAATATAGAAGATTTATGCCCTAAGGCGGCGTGGGCCTTGTCCTTGTTGGGGTTGGATTCCGTGTTCCCTAAGGAAAAGATAAGGATTTTTTGATCTCCTTGATTGTAGGAGATAATTATGGTATTCGAATATTTGTATTAAGTGATAGAGATTGGAACATTTATGGCTCATGTTTCTTTCGTAGTTATCTATTTATCATAAACATAGGGAATACAATTTGGGACTGACTCTTGCCGACTTAGGTAGCCCGAGCAGGACGGGTTGAACCGACCTACAGAGGTCGGGGAGAAAAGCCGGGATGTCACGAGCTTGGAGTTTTGTGCGCAGAGTAATAGGTCTGAGAGGGACTTAGCCCAACTGACAAGGTTGGTCAAAGGTAGGTTAGAGTACAAGGTTGGCTGACCCGCACAGGTCGAGACTGAATCCGGACCTGGTCTCGAGGATTGAAGGTCGGTGCTAGGTACGGTCGATCCGGGAGAGATGGAGTGACTAGCCAGACTCGGTCACTCGGCATCGTTTCTCTCCCCTACCTAGTGTTGAGCCACTGAAAAGGTGCCACGTAGGTAGGCCCATTTTCTGGAAGCATCATAAGCCCCCTAGATCCACCCGACCCTTGGTTGGTCGGTTCGATCTATTGAAGTGGTGGCTCGGCACGTATGTTTAACTTGTGGATTTTGAAGTTGATTTGGGATTGCCAGTGTGGAAAAGCCAACTCGTGACGCCACCACAACCAGATGGGAATCGAAGCGCCGCCGCCACTATGGTGGTTGCGTGGCCGCGCCAAGAACAAGGAATATGTTGTGTTTGTGATTATGAGTGAGCCATGTAAGGTTGCGCCACGCACTTTAACTCGTAAGGGATCAAGCCCAATTTTCGTAGTTCTTCAAGATGAGAGCCCCATTTTGTTAAGGGTGTGATACTGCTATTTATAGGGCCACGAGTTGGCTGTTGGAAGAGCGGGCGGATTGGGAAGCCGCCGAACCGCGATCGGTCTTGGAGTGCCGAACTGAAGAGCTGGCGAAACGAGAGCCTATGGCGAGTCGAGAGCTTTGGGGCATGATAGCGTTGTTTATGAATTTTGTTTTCTAATTGCGTTGGCTTTGTTCACGTTAAAGGATGGCGAGCTGGAGGGGCGAGCAGGTCGAGCCCCCAGTGCGTTGTATCAAGCTAGCTGCCTATTGTTTTATTTCAATACCTTTGCTCATGATGGGAATCGTGATCGTTCTTGGCTTGGTCCGCCTATTAAGAGGAGGACTAGCTATGCTGAGGGGCCTATCTATTTCTATGTTTACGCATGGGCCCGGTTCGGGTCCATGGGACTTTTTCTGGAACTCAGGGACACAGACTGATTCGATACATCACTGGTCCTTATACTCGAGAGTCATGATGTAAGGTTGCAACGTCTTGATACATCATTTTTGAGGTGACCGCCGCAGAGCGATTCCATCGAGATAGCGCAGCACACCGGCGCGCCAGCTTAGATAGCAACCGCTTTAAGCACGCGACTTGAGAGCATAAGGACACAATTTTGAGAAGATTCGCTCGGGGACGAGCTTTAAATACGGTGTGAAAGTGGAGTCGGGCATGCAAAGCTCAGATTTCTTATCCTACAGACTTTATTGAGTTTGAACTATGGAGCAGGAGCCGATCTTTGGTTTGGCTGATGTGAAGCTAGCTGACGTTGGCTTCAAGGCCATAGAATACGCAAGCTTGTTTTTCTTACACGAGTGATATACTTTGATAGAGTTTCTTACTTGCAGGGAACCTGGATCGGCCAGGATGCTTTCCCCGGGCTGGGAAAGTTTACTGGAGATTTAAAGAAGATTGCCGACCGAGTCAAGGTCGGCTCTAACCATGTCTACACTTTGGGGGTGGATAAGGCGGGTGGTGCCGACTTGCGCGCATCAGATCTGCTGAATCCAAAGATAAGGATATTAAGGCCCTCCAAAAGTGATTTCAGTGCTCTGAGGCTGATCTTAAGTCATAAGAGAAGTTTGCAGGAAGGTTGAGCCGAAGCTACTATTCCACCAAAGTTGCTAAGGCCATCCATGAATATGAGGCTTCAAGGAGTTTACTCGTGCTTTGAAGTCGTTGCTTACGCCGGTCCCGAGCAATGGATATTCTTTAGGCGTGAATGATGCCAAGGGTCAGGTCGCCGACTTTGTCATGGACAACTTTCCTAGCAAGGCTCTCTATAAGCCTGGGTGAGGATGCGGTTTATGACAACCGTCTTAAGGACTTCCGGAGGGAGTGGACTATGTCCGAGTACTCCTGCCGTGCTACGGCTGTTCTTACTTCGGTTGTTGTTTCTTCCGAGCCACCGTGGAGTCTAGCCCCCGGTTCTTAGGTCGAAGGCTTGTGGACTTGTAGTTTTTTGCTTTGAAATTCTATTTCAAATGAAATTGAAATCCGTATAGTTTGACAATGTATGAGTATTTCGTTAAGTTTTCACTTTAACTTTATTCCGAGCACTTTTTAAGTACTTGATAATGGTAGAGGTATCTCGTTTCCCAAGATGCCATGCATTAACTTGTAGTTTTGGATGGCATACTAAAGGTTTTGTCATGTTTTTGCTCGAGTTTGTCTAATGTACACCGAATTCAGCTTAAGTCCGACTTGTAGACTTAAAGAGATCGCTTACCAACTCATTGAGTCCGATCTCATGGAGTTCAAGTGAGTCCGACCCGTGGACTTTGGTTCGAGTCCGACTTGGGGACCTCGCTGGTCCCTTGGAAAGGCTAACACAAGTTTAGAGGGGGGTGAATAAACTTGTCACCAAAACTAATCTCGAAATGAAAAGCCCTCAGAACTGAAGTTTCTTCAAACTCAAACCGATCTTTAGTTCGGCTTTGTTCCTCGCCCCTTAACTTGTGCGGAGTTCAAGTAGCTCAACTAAATATAAGTTAATGCCGACTTATATTTAGTCTTGTCAATCAAGCAAATGATAAAATATTAGCCTTTAACAACTAGTTAATTTAGTTTCGATATGAAAATCATGTAATGAAATAAATGAATGCATAAAGTAAATGGACAAGAAATATAGAGGTTCCGTGGTGTAATCCTATCAATCCTCTCTTCCCTCGTGATGCTGGAGGAAAATTCCACTAGAACTTCATTGAGATGGCCCGGTTACAAAAAGTTCTAAACTGATAGTCCTTGGCTAATCCCTAGCTTCACTATCTAAACACTTGTAGAAATGTGGGATTGCCGCTTCTTCAACCGCTTGGTCCTTGGAGGTGGTATTGCCTCTTCACCACTATCACAAACACAGCCTTCCCGATCGCACTCAACCAGCCCTTCACACCTTCTTGGTGTTTCACACCCTAAAACCTTTGATAAAATCAAAGTTGAGACTTTGAATCAATAACTATGATTCAACTGTGATTTGAGCTTTTCTTCTGGATGATTAATTTAAACACGGCTCTGTATTTCTTCAAATGTTAGATCTTGAATCTGCTTGAATATACTTGAACACTTTGAAGAAATTTCTTGATCTTGCAATCAAATACTTAGTGTGTATTCTTTCAATTTGGCTTTCCCTTAATTTGATCTTTCTTGACTAGATAGATTCCTTTTAATTTTCTTGCTTAATTATCATATGCCTCGCACATACACACACCTTTTGGTTTTATAGAGGTAGTCTATTTATAGGGGTTCATTCAATGTTCATCCCGCTTGTAACGGCTATATTTTCTCGACTGCTCACCGTGTCAAGAATCATCCAATGAAATTGATTTCTTTACAACGCTCGATCGCATTTTTAGTTTGTTGATGGTCGACTTATAAAATCGAAGTTACCTTATCGCTTTGTAATCGAGTTTTTCTTTTGTCGCTTCGACTTGGAGCGTTAATCGATATTTTACTCTTCTTCAAATGTCAAGATTCTAGCTTTCATCTCGATTATAATTGACTTAATCGAGTACACCATGATTCATTATCATCTAAGAATTCATTGTCCTTATGATTCTTAGGTCTTCATACAAGATCTATAAAGTCGCCTGTGTCACCACAATCTTGCCTCAAGTCCAACTTTACGCCTCGATTTATAATCTTCATAACCGAGTTTGAACCTCGCTTCTTCATTCTTCAATAACCGAGTTTGAACCTCGCTTCATTCTTCTAGATAAGTCAACTGAGTTCTTAACTCTCAAGTGAACTTATCTTCTTCAATCTTCTCTTGGTGTGCTCTGTCGCTTCTTGTAGAATTTCACTTAGATTAAATATCGCTTCTTCATTTCTCGGCCCACCTTAGAACTATTACAAAGGCTTGTCCTGATTTAACTTATACAAATATCGACTTTAATAAATCCTATACATCGATATCTAGACTTCTTTTGCTTTGCACTATAACAAATAGTTATGACACTTCATCAATGGGGTTAAGAATAACTAACAAATAAATGATGAATCATCATCAAAACATAAATTTTATTTCCAACAGACCTAATGAGCTTTGTCCGATGATCTACCGAGTTTGTCTTACTTAAGCTCGGGCCGAGTCTATCTTACATGACTTAGGATTTATCCTTTTTATTTTTGCTTATGTAAGGGACCGTAGTTGGTCGTGAGGTTTCAAGGTTGGGTAAAGCCTCGAGGAGTCTAACGTCAACAAGAAGAAGATTGCCGAGTCGAGGCACACCCGAGGAGCTCGGGGCACCGCCGAGCTCGGAGACATGGATATAAAGGCTTTCCAGATCGTGTTTGGTCAAAGAGGCAGAGTCGAAGTCCGTGTCGGACTAGTTGGGTGCGGAGACAAAGGGTATGGAGCAGGCCGTGTCTGAGCTCCAAACAAAGTTGTATGAGATGGTGAGGTATCTTTATCCTGACGAGCCGGGTCTACGGCAAGCGGGTGAGGAACTAAGGCAAGAGTGGAAATTAAAGATGTTATTTCCTCGCTCAGGGATACGGAGATGAAGGCTTTGCGAGCTCAACTCCTAGCTCAAGAGGGTGATTTGAAGTCCTTGGCAAGCGAGCTTGCTGAGGAGAAGAAGATGAAGGAGAAGATGGCCGAACTGGAGGCCATGATTCCAGTTCGGTGCGCCGAGGCTATCCAGGAGTATAAGGTTTCGGCGGATTTTGCCGAGGCCTTGAATGTGCTACTGATCCCCGTCTTAAACCATGGGTATACCCAGGGAGTGGACGAGGCGAGGATTCAATATCCTTCTTGTGTGTTGGATGACCTTCCTAAGAAGGTTTATTACAAGCTGGACGACCTTCCGAATTTTGTTTGTTTTTTGAGTTTAGTTTATGGGTTGAGTAAAGCACATTGCTGGCCGACCTTAAGAGGTCGGGATCGAACCTAGCCGTTCGACTAGTAAAGTTATCCTAAACAATGGCCGACTTGAAGAGGAGTAGGGTGAATGGTCGGACCATTCTAGTCTGGGCACAACAATAGAAGTTACTGTCTCTCCATACTTTGTTTTTGAGTTTTATGCGCGTTTGTTTGTTGAACTTTGTTAAGTTTTGTATTGTTTTGTTTATATCGCTGAGGGGTGAGCCCTCCAAGACTCCATTTATCAGCATGGGGTTCGGCCCAGATAGATCCAAGTTAATTATCGCACCATGCATACCCTTCAAGTTTCAGATAAATTTCACAAATCGGATTAGTATAGTTCTCAGACGAAAGGTGTTTAAATCTGATCGTGCTTAGTGTAAACCAACCTAGGCGAATAACATCAGGTTGTGATTCCATCCAAGGAATTTATGTATTTTCGTTTGTTGTTGACTGATAAGTCTTGTTTTGACTCTTCGTTTGCTGAGTCTGACGCGTGCGTTCGGCTCACGCAGACTTAAGTTTCTTATTTACACTCAGTATGCCATTCTGAAGTTTTCAGAATGCACACTTATTTTTGTACGTAGGGCCGAGCTCTATTTGTGCGCCCGGGAATCTATCTCTTCAGATTAGCTTCATATTACGACGAAGCGTGACAAAGTCCGGTCGCTTTTAATACAAAGTTAGCTTAGACGGATAACATTATGTCGATCAGTAAGGTGATTGGCCTAACTAATTAGTTTTTAAGGGCTTAATAAGTGAAAATTGCCCTAATTTTTCTGAAAGTTATTATTATTGACAGTTTGTTTTTGTTAGTCATTGTTGGAAGGGTAGGTTCCTCAGATGCCATGCACCGACTCGGACTGTGGATGGCATACATGTTCGAATTATACTATCCCGAGCTCAATGCTCGGGTTTTAATTGTATCAAATCGTATAAGATTCTTTAAGGGGCTTGTCGCCTCAGGTGAAACTCAAGGTTCAGATTGTATATTTGTTTATATATAAGGCCGAAGTTCTGCTTCGGGCAACAATAAACTAAGTACTAAACCGTGACCGCCAATGAATCTTAATCTTATATCAACTTATAGTAAATAGGCTAAGCAAAATTGACCTTAAGACCAACCGATTTCTCACGAGAGTTTTAAGGACGGCAGGCCAAAGGCTAGTGTCGACTTCTTGTTTGAAAGTACGGCAGAAAGGCCAAGTTTGACCGACTTCTCACGTGTAAGTTTTAAGAATGAGCAGTGGCCAAAGCAGTGCCGACGCCTTGTTTTAAAACACGGCGAGCAGGGCCAAAGCTAGTGCCGACTTCTCGTGAAAGAGTTGCACATTTGTTTGTCCTCAGAAATCAATAAAACCATGCGTAGTGAAAAATAATAGTAAATTAACGCATCGCTTGCTTATTGGTGTAATTTGTCGCGTCGAATCAAGTCGGTCTTATAGAAGGCTCGCTCAAGGCGAGTTCCAAGAATAAGATAGTTCGATCATTTAAGTTGTAGAAAAACCTAGTAAGAGCTTGTATCTCAAAAGTTTGAGAGCTCAGATTTGGCGAGCCCAAATCGCGGCCTCATATCCGGCCATTGACAAGAGCGCTTTTGGTTACAATATAAATTTCTTAGCCTTGTAGACTTGATCATGTGGAATGTCTCTCGATGATACTCGAGTGTGCGTTATCCATGGATTCTCACAGTAATCATTGGTGTTGAAGAATATATATATATATATATATATATATATATATATATATATATATATATATATATATATATATCATATCCTTTAACTCTACTTGGAATGTGTGTCTCGCTTGAAGACTTCCGCTGCTAATTAGCATGTAGTACACATATATGTGTTTTTATTACAAGCAATATTGAGACATAATACATGCATAAGTTTGTGTCATAAGAATCATTGACATATATTGATACATAAATCAAGTACATATTGAGATGGATATAATATAATCGAACATAAATATATCTCGCATAGAATACCCCAACTTATGTATAATGTATAAAATTGGATTTTCCAAAACAAGTACTAGAATATGCAGAGAAACACTTTAATTAAGATGTAAAATAAACTAGTGATCATAAATGTAATGCTTTTAAGGTAAACAGAGGCAACTTTGACCATGGGCATAGGAATATTTGTAGAGACATTTGAGCAACTCGATAAACAAAGTTTTCGAGAGATTTAGAGCATATGGCAGAGTTTATCAAGCATGTATATAAAATATATTTGCACAGGAATTTAGAGATGAATGGATCGCAGACAGAGCTATTAAACGCCCAATTTGAAAGCTCTTTCAGACTTTAATTCGGCTCAACCATTCATAATCATCAGTTATTTAGGTAGCAAACTTCGAATTAAATAAAAGTCAAATAAAGTACTGTAGTTGCAAAAGGTGAAGAAAGCTTTCCTGATTTAGCCGATTCACAGGCTGAGTATTTTGATTGATGTTGGTAGAACATCTTTGGCCTCGGATCATGGAGAGTTGCCGGAGCTCGGCTTGGATCTTGAAGAGTAAGGAAGAAAACTTGCAGCTTACTTTGATGTTATTGCAGCAAATATTGGGCGACGATCGGGTATCGAACCGACTCCGATCGACATGAAACTTGAGGGCTGGTTCGCACTCTCCTTCTTCTTCCATATGAACGGTGGAACTTTTTTCAACCGCCACTTCCGTAGTTGGCCATAGATCTCGATCGCTGTGTTTTTGGTGATACAAAGAAGAATAAATGATTTTCGTGGAACGATCGCCATCGAAACGACTCGATCGGTACAAGATTTGGAGGGCATGTTCATCCTTTTATTCTCCGATCTGACCGGTTGGAAAAATTTTCAACGGCTCAATCTCTGGAAATTGGGCGAGATCTGATCGCTGGCCTTAGGTCTGCCTCACGCGTTTTGATGATACAAAGATCAACTTTGCAATGACGATCGGGCATCGAAACGAACTCCGATCGGCATGAAATTTGAGGTATTGTTCCTTCCACCTAATTATTCAATATGAACGGTGTAAACTCTGTTTTGACGGCTCAATCTCCAGAAATTGGTCGCCGATTTGACTCGCTGTGTTTTAGGCGATTCAACAAAGAATGTGAACTTTATGGCAACGATCGGGCATTGAAACGGACTCCGATCGCCATGAAATTTGGAGAGAGTGTTCTACACCGTAGTCTTTAATATGAACAGTGGAAATCATATTTAGACGGCTCAATATCCGAAATTGGCCATGGATCCGACTGCATTTTTCCTCGTTGATTCGGAGTTTTTCTCGGGATTATCAAGCAAAGAGACCTCCTTCTAGCGCCAATTGACGATCCAAAATCATCGGGTAAACTCCTAGGGTTCTTAGCTTGGTGATAACCTAAGGGTGCTCAAGAAACATAAAGAACGATGAAAGAGAGGGGAGATTTGGGATGTTTTAGATCCGCACTTGAGATGTTGTTTCACAAGTCGCCACGCATCCAATGTGTGTATTGAATCAAGTCTTCGTAGTTCCTCAGTGATGGTTTATATAGAGAAGAGTTATGCCTCAAGGCTGCGCATGGACCTTGTCCTTGTTGGGCTTGGATTCCGTGTTCCCTAAGGAAAAGATATGGATTATTTGATCTCCTTGATTGCAGGAGAGATAATTATGGTATTCGAATATTTGTATAAGTGATAGAGATTGGAGCATTTATGGCTCAGATTCTTTCGTAGTTATCTGCTTATCATAAACGTGGGGAATACGATTAGGACTCCACTCGCCGACTTAGGTAGCCCGAAATGGATCGTTGAACCGACTACTGAGGTCGGGGAGAAAAGCCAGATGTCACGAGCTCGGAGTTTTGTGCACAGAGTAATAGGTCTCAGAGGGACTTAGCCCAACCGGCAAGGTTGGTCAAAGGTAGTTTAGAGTACAAGGTTGGTCTGACCCAGCATAGGTGGGCTGAATCCGACCTGGTCTTCGAGGGTCGGAGGTCGGTGCTGTGTAATGCCGATCCGGGAGAGATGGAGTGACTATCCAGACCGGGTCACTCGGGTGTCGCTTTCTCTCCCTACCTAGTGTTGAGCCACCGGTGCCGTGCCATGTAGGTAGGTCCATTTTCCTCGCAAAGATCGTACCAATAATTATACCTATATTCACCCCGACTCGCTTAAGAGAGGATAGATAGGCTCGCTTTTACGTGGAATATGTGTTAATGCTATGTGAGAGTTTCCAGGATCGTAATTCTCGCATCTATGCTATTTTCCCGGTGTTTTGGTACCGCTTTTGCCTCGCTTATGTGTTTAATAGGATGTTCCAAATTTGAAGCATTGATAACGGATCCGACCAAAAGAAGTACATTGGGCCAAGTGATCAAGTCCAAGAAGAAGTCTCATTAAGAAAAGGAAGAAAAGAAGGCCTGGTAAACGCTGCCTTGTGGAACACTTAAATTGATTCTCGCCGCATTATCTAGGTCGGTTAAGGTTTTGTGAGAGTATTAAGTCGGTCATTGTATCTATATAAGGCCGCAATTACAGATTATTGTATAAGTTTTCATAAGCACTCAATTATATTCAATTTTATTATACAATTATTATGAAATAAAGTTTTCTTGAGCTTTGGAGAGTTGTTTTCTGCTTCTCCTTCTTCCATCATCTCTAGCTTGAGTAGATCGAGCTAGATCTCCATTGTCGGCTGTATGAAGCTTTGAACGCCTTTATTGTCTT